>CM062841.1:7560679-7608309 GCA_031772345.1 Himalopsyche anomala | reverse complement strand
TGTAACATAATTTTAAAGAAGATACATATACAAGAAGTGACAAAATCTGTGGGAGTGTACATAATTTGAATGATTCAAATTTAATATTGAAATTCCACCAAGCACCTTCAGTCGAAATCTTAAATTATTTAAAAAAAAGATACATATTTTAAAAATCGTTTTTTTTTTTTTATTGATTTAAGTATTAAAACTTGTGGTTTTTTTAACTTCGGACAGATGTAAAAAAAAAAACAAAAAAATAGGGAAGGAATCAATGACCGACCTGTTGGTACCTATTTATTTACCACTTCACCACTGAGTATACGGTACCTAACCTAACCCAACAGTACAAGCATATATGTACCTGAATGCAGGAATTGCATATTTCATTGACGGTTTGAAGAAGAATATAATTTCACTAGCGAAATACATATCATGTATTGATAAAAATATGCTTAGATATGTTTTCACTAAAACGTCAGTAAAAATGTAGTTCAAATTCAAATACACTTTCGCTGTAACATGAACATCGTTTTATGAATAAATAAAATGCATTTTTCTTATTATTTCTGGCGCTGTGATTAAAACAGTTTTTAGCCATGGTTTAGTTACATTTATTTAATTGATAAAATTGAACTAACTATAATTTTGAAAACTTCTCAAGGCACCCTATATCGTCTACTCACTACTGTCTATTGTAAATTGGGCTCCAGCGACGTCCTGAAATAGTGACTTAGCTAGTATAATATATAATATATACCGAAATACAATTTCACATATTTTTCCGATTCATAGATTTTACTATCACAAAATCTACAGCTTTCCATTTACCAGAAAATTGACCCTGATTATGTATCGTAAAGTCACCTTCACACACATTTTATTGTTTTTATAAAAAGAGATACTATCTTGTTTTTTCGCATATTTTTTCCTCAGTTAATGGTTTTAAATTAATTAACTTCTGGGATCAATTAGGTATTTTCAAATTTAAGGTCGAAGCTTATTCGTCAAGGTCAATCTTTTGATACTTAGTGTTTATACACATTTTTTCCACAAATTTCGCAATTGTATAAAAAATATGCATTTGAAATTGCATGCAATGTGCGAATTCGGTTTTAATCATGTCATAAAATTATCGTTTATTTACAATAATACAGTGGAACCTCTCATAACGAGTTTAATTCGAACGTGGACTTAATCTTAATAGAAATCTTTTTTACGATAATTGCTTGTTATTCAATTGCTCATGTATTATTTTTTGAAGACAGTAGAGATAGAAAGGGTGTAACTATAAGAAATAACTCGTGATTAGTCGGTCGCTCTTGTCGGGATCGCGGTCGAGTGGTTCGACGTCGTCGCAGTGCTCACGGGCTCGAATCCCACTTTTCAGTCGATCATCGACTTATCGACAAGGTCTTATCAATTACGCGAATGTTTGTAAAAAAGCTATTTAATGGATAATTTGTCTTAATATAAGTGTCGCTGTAGACTGCTAAACTCACCTTTAAGGGAATATTTTTTTTTGTAACGTAATTTTTTTTACCTGAATATACTATTAAAATATTTTTCATGTAACCGCTGACAAATCAAGTGTTATTATTTTTAGAAGAAAGCGACATAACATGTGTTTTTATTTATTTTATAGATATTTTTAAAATTTTGAAATTATAAATTTTAAAATGTGTCATTCAGCTTTGCTGCTATTTTCGGTAATAACTCAATCAACTGATACGTTGCAAACATCATATGGTTTGAATTATCGAAACTGACACAATATCAATCAACAATATAGGTACACATTTCACAAGCAAAACAAAAAAAATCAAGATTTTTTTTCTTATAAAATTTATTGTTTTTAAGCTAGTAATTAATCATCAGTCTTCATTTTTCATTTTGATATTTTGAAATTTTTCCTTATATTATGAGATTTATGATACGAATAATTACCTTGCAAACCTTTTATGTTTGTTTATAGCTTTAATTTTTTTATTTATTTCGTCGGTGTCAACATAATATTAGTAAATGTCAGTTTCTGTAAGGTCAATTTTTTTTTTACTAACACCCATCCAAAGCCCAAGTGTCATTTCGTAATACAATAAATCGGCTAGCCAGAGTATTCATGTTTAAAAACAATATACATAATATGTATGTGTGTACGTTTGTACCATAACTCACAAAATTGCATAAACTTTTTACGATTGAAACATATTTCATCTGTACTACTGCCATCTAGCGATATATCATCATTACCATTTTAAACTTCCTTTAAAAAGCTTAAATATTTATAAATAGATGGCATTATTCAAATACTTTTTATGACGCCATTTACTTATGACAAAATTTCTGTAGGCTCATTTTGAGAATTTACTTTTATCAATTTTAACAATTTGATTTTTATTTTAGCATTTTTAAGCATTATAAAATAATGTAATACTTTAGAATCTATTTTAACTAGACATTAAATTCAACAATGATAAATTTAAATACATTTTGTACACAATTATTTTATGAACATGATTTTAAAGCTGACATGATATACAGCTCGTTAGTTCCTCTTCTTTCGAAGAGAGATGGATTGGAGGATAGGGCTACTACAGGACTTGTAGTTAGCTTATCGCTTTCGTTACGCCAAGTTTTTAGGATCAGATTGATGGAAGGAAATCTTCAACTTCATAAACATATATGTCTTTGCAAAATTAAACTGCCTGTACAGGGATTCAAACCTGTAAACACCGCAACCGCAGCTTACGAAGTTGACCACTAGGCCATACATCCAACTAAGTATTGAAGTTGGTGCGAGGATCATAATTGTACTTTGCTGATAAATCTTCAACACCCACCATATTATTCACCATACTACTTTCATTGCAACACAACCAAACTCGATATATTTCATCATTTTTTTTTTTTCATTTCTAAACAATAATAAATTACATGACACAAAAATACCCACAGGATTATTAATTAGTTTCAAATGTGATAACATAATTAATTACTCACATTGTTAACAATAAAAAACTTTGACATTCTTTTAAAATTTATTTCATACAGAGTACAAAAAAAACATACAATCTTTGAAAAACAAAACACCCTTACAATCTATATCAATTATGCTTTTTCTTTAATCTAGTTATATAAAAAAACAAACATTTGATTTTAAAAAGTCTTTCAAACGTACCAAAACCAAAAAGTTCATAATATTAGACATATGGGTTCTTATATACTAGCAGTGGCCAAGACTTCGACCGCGTAGCAATTCGGTGTTGCCCGCCTGATGCTTTGAAACAATAATTGAGTGCTTCTTATATTATACATCCATTTTGTTTCCCTTTCTTACAAAATATATTGTGCTTTGAATTACTTCACTTCACTTATGACAACTTAGCACATACAATAAGCACAAGGTTTGGAAAATTTTATCAATTGAATATTAAACAGGTTTATAAATAACTCAGTTATGAACAGGTATAACATGAAGGTGCTGCGTGGCCCACGTAAAGAGCGAATATGGTCAAAAAGAAAATGAATAATTAAACAGACTTGCATAAAACATTTTAAAATGAAATGTAAATATATAACATTAAATTGAGGTTTTTATTGCGTATATGAAGTGCTTTATTTTTTGAAAAAAAAAGTGCCAAGCTTACTTCTTGAGCTTTTTTTCTTCTAATCCATATCTATTACTGATGTGGAATATATGTTTTCCAATGCAGGTATCTTAACAGAAGTTTACAAGAACTGCTTGCTATTCAGTTTCTCAACCTACCGTTTTTTTGTATGGCATTAACTTTGATTAGTATGCTACGATGCACGGAATATTACTTTCAAAAAGAATCCAAGATAGGGACAAACAGCCAGTGGTGTAGGAAGGGGTTCTGCTGCCCGGGGCGATCCTTGAATTTGCCGCTCCCAATATGTTGTCTAATTTTGTTTTTAAATCACTTCTACTATTTTTTATCTATGAACTATGAGTTTCAAATACAGGTGGCTTAATGTTTTTATGTATAAATATAATTTATCAAAAAATGTTGCATTTATTTTTGAAAATGTCGCATCCAAAAATGTGCTGCCCGGGGCGGTCCGCCCCTACCGCTTCCCCCTTGCTACGCCACTGCAAACTGCAAATGGATTCAAAAAAAAGTTTCGAGTTCAACACTGTTCCACCGCGTCACATGGGAAAGAAGCCCTACTTATATGTAAATAAGCGAATTTGTTGATGACTTAAGCTAAAAACAAAAAATAGCTCACAATTTAACAGTCTTTGTCTATAGCTATTTTACTTTTTGTTTTGGTCTCACTTCCTTATTAATTTATAACTCATTATGTCCAGTCTTTTTCCAATCTTCTTTAATCATATCAGAAGCTTTTTCGGCAATCATATTCGTCGGCGCATTTGTATTTCCTCGCACTATATTGGGCATGATACTTGCATCAACAACCCTCAGCCCTTCAACGCCGTAGACTCTTAGCCTTGAATCCACTACGGCGCCGGCATCGCTTCTTGGTCCCATTTTTGCAGTTCCAACCGGATGGTAGACGGTCGAAGCAACATTCTTCATCATACATGCCCAGTATTCATCAGTCTTAATTGGATATTTTTCACAGTCTTTTAGCTGTAAATACTCTAACTTTACTTTCGTGCTTTTAAACGTCGGAGTGTCTGCTAGTGTGTAAAGAAATTTAATACCTCTGAGTAAACTTTGGATGTCATCGCCATTGTGGAAGTAATTTGCGTTGATAATTGGCTTTGCAGCTGGGTCTGTACTCGTAAGTTCAACACTTCCTTTAGATTTCGGTTGTAATAAAGTCACATAAATAACCATCAGTTCCTTATGTTTGTTCATTTCTTCCATGGCGTTTGCGACTTCGTCTGAGTATCCTGATGCCTTCACAAAACCAGGCATAACAATTGTATCATTCGGCAAAAATTGTATGTGATGAAATTGGATATCAGGAACATTACTTCCATCGTTTAGTGTATTGATAAACCCAGAAAGTTCCGTCAGACCGATGCCAGCAAACGGTCCAGTGTTTGTTGTCAGATATTGCATGTAGAACTGAAGTAGGAGTTGTATCGGTAATTCAGTAGCAGTTCCTTCGTTCACAGAAAAATAAACAGGAAATATAACGTGGTCTTGTAAATTTTTGCCGACACTTAAATCTGCTATGACAGGAATGCCGAATTTAGCCAACTGTTCTTTTGGCCCTATCCCAGAAAGCATCAGCAGTTGCGGCGTGTTGATTGAGCCTCCAGAGACTACAACTTCTTTCATTGCTTTAACTTCAATTTCTTCTTTACCTTTTATTTTTAGCTTAATTCCCGTTACCTTTTTAGTAATTTTATCTATAACTAACTTGGTGACGAGTGCATTTTTAACTACATGTACATTTTCTGTCAAATCTGACAGATATGCTTTTGCACTACTGCAACGTCTGCCGTCTCTTACCGTTCCGTGTAGATCAGCTATGCCCAACTGATTTTCTCCGTTTATATCCTGAGACACTATTAAACCTAAATCCTTCCAAGCTGCTTTTATAACCATTTTCAAAGGGCTAAAGCCTTCATAATGTTCTATCGTTTGTTTCCCACCGAAACCGTGATATTTTTGTGAGCTATTATCACGAAATAGAGCAAAGTCTCGCAAGTCTTCAGCCTTTTTGAAGTATGGTAGAACAGATTCATAAGCCCACCCTGTGTTCCCCATCTTCTCCCAGTCGTCGTAGTCTTTTTTGTTCCCTCGCACATACAACATTGCGTTTATTGAACTTGATCCTCCGAGAACTTTACCTCTCGGCCAGCTACAGCGCTGGTCTATCATTCCTCGGCAATTCTTGGGATCCTTTTCAGTTCTGTAAGCCCAATCGCCAACCGAGTTATGAGTGTTGAACAGGAACGCTGGTATCTGAAACAATTGTCAAAAGAAAAATGAAACTGCTTTACAATCATAATTGAATACGGGAAAAAAGGCACTATGTATCAAAAAGAAAATCAGAAATTTTCTATGGCACATAGAACATTTTTTGGTTCTTTTTTTTGGTACCTGTGCCTTTTATATATCCTGAATTCATTTAAGGTTCCATTATTGTAAACTTCAAGTATTTTCAAGGTCAATCAATGTACATAAACAATTCATTCAATTTAATGTCATTGACATGATTTTTTTTTTCTTTTCACCCCAAGTTTAACTTTCGAACTCTGAATTTGTTGAAATTGTAATTGCGTATGTAATTTAAATTGTCGAAGATATTTGGTACTTCAAATGTTTTACCTAACCCTCCCGTCCGCCAGGTAATATTGTGATTTGTATATATTATGCATAAACAACAGGACTGTTTTAGTATTTCTACATTTTTTATAAAGATCTCGACCAGTGTTTCTTCTTAAAATTGTGTTAATAATATTGTTTAAATGTATCTTTTATCAGCTAATAATTCTAGCAATAAACAAAAATGGTCATGTTCTTCAAAAGCAAAAGTTTTTTTTTAATATAATGCCTTTCCGCTAATAATTGACAGGTTAATCTCTAAAAGTGGTTATTTCAATTAAAAAAATCCATTGACTTTTCGAGATTGAAAGAGTATATAATTTTTATGTTGGTATAATTTTATTTTCTCAACAAAAAAAGCAATTACCAAGCTCTATTTACTAGGTTAATGTATTTCAAAATATATTTTCATATTTGTGATAATAATTCCTTATCAAAACAACGCAACTTGCCACTTAAAACCACGCAATAAAAAATGATCCAACAGTTGTTATATATCAAACATTCTTGAGCTATGCTAACCAGATGAAATTCTAAAAATAGCTTTGTTAAGGCGATATATTTAACTCTTTAATTATTTTCTAAATGGCTACATTTTATCCTATGGGTTTAAATAGTCGATTGATAATCAGGGCACTGCACATCTGCGACACAAGTATAAAGTGGCGTGAAAGTATTGCGAGTTCATTCAAAACTTTTTATATTTTGTCAACCAGCACATAACCAGCGACTTGGTGGGAATACTTTTCACAGTTTTCGACGTATCGTATGTGAATATATCATGCATTACCTCCATATCAGGCATGGGATCACCCCCTGCCTCTACCAGAAGAACCTTCCATTGTTTCTCCTCAGCGAGTCTAGCAGCCATTACAGACCCTGCAGTACCTGCTCCAACAACTATAAAATCATATTCCGGGATATCTGAAATGAAAGATTTTTTAAATATCATTCGGTCATAAGGAAAGCCATTTTTTTTTTTAAATAATATTAACATTATTTTCAATGGATGGATATAAAATTAAATTTGATAACTCGTTTATTCCATTTGTTGTGTTACAACATAACCAAAACAAAATGTGACTCTTCTTTCATCTCTTTGAGAAGTATCATCAGCAGTGATGAATTACTCCATAAGCACACGAGGCGCACAAATTTGGGTATCTTCAATGTATTTTATAAAATCCACATAACATTTTAAATTCAGTTTTAGTAATTCAAAAAATAAAACCTCCATATTTGATTGCGCCTGAGTCTCCCAAGTGCTTAGCTTCATCCGTCACTGATCATCAGACATAACATTGCAAAATTTACAAATAGACTAAAGATTTATTGAAATTCTTAAGTTATAGATTACAAAATATACCTCGGGGTTTTGACCAGTGGCAACCGGTCAATGTGGCATTGGATCAATGCACCCATTGTATATGCATAGGTGGTTATATTTCATGAAATAATATTCAAACATAACATTCATACCATTCACTCATTTTAAATTCTTCATGTATTTATTGTCTATAATAAATGTTTAAAACATTTTATTTTCTTCATTCACTTCTTTCATTTCATTCTTTACCCTTTATTATTCATTTTACGTAGTATTTCAACATTTTACCATTTACGTTGATGTTATATCTGATAATGGTTCTCAAAGAGGCGAAACACGTGTCACATTTTGTAGCACAATTGTAATAACAAAGTTATTAAATTTAATTTTGTATGTATTTAATATATTTAAAAAAAAAATCATTTCCCATCTCTCATGCAAACTTTTGATTCAACTTTTGAAAACTTAGCGGCTTTGAATTAATATGTGCAAAAAGACTGCCCACATTTTTGATTTAGCAAATAAAGAAGAAGAAGATTCCTATTATGTTTTTATTTATTTCATCGAAATGATCATGAGTTAATTGAATGTCTTTCTTCACGCCGATCAAAATGCATGTTTTTCTTTAAGCTTCTGATCAAATCTCGCTCATTGTTGACAGTTAACCTTTGCTAACCCAGTTCAGTCAAGTATCCCACCAAATTAGGACTTACACAAAAACTGGTTTATGAATTTCTATATTTCTAACATGGCTTCAAACCCCTTTTTTAAGTTTCACAATAAAGTTAAACTTTTTATAGGGTGAAACCACAATTTTCATCTGAATTTATGTTTTAACCAAGGCACAAGTTAAAACAGTAAGGCTTAAACCAGCGGTCCCCAAACTACAGCCCGGAGACCGGATTCGGCCATCCAAATATTTCTATCCGGCCCATGTGTTTTAAATGTGGTGCAAATACATATTCCAATAGGATTCCAACTAGAATATTTTACATTCTTTCCCCAAACATTTTGAAAAAAACATTCGGCCCATTTCTCGAAAAGTTTGGTGATCCCTGGTCCAACGGCGTAAAAATGGTTACTTATAAAAACGTTATTCAGCACTCACTGTTTCCCATCAGCAGGTCAGCTTTATCAACAGGCCATATTCCTGGTGTTGCCAGGCTGCAGTAAGAGCCCAAAAGCACTTGAAATAATCCGCCAAGAACATTTGCCGAATGACCACCGGCAGATGGACACGCACTTAGCAGAAGTTGTTCCATCTTCACCAAAGTTATCACTTCACCTCCAGTCGGTTATTTCTATAATTAATAAGCAATATAGTTACACAATTTTAAATCTATCTCCAGTGGCATCACATTCACAGATCAGTTTTATTTTAATAGATTATATATTATATAGTAAAAGCGTTGTCATTGTATGCAATCAGAGCTGTTGAGTCGGATTCGGCGCCGTTGTGTTAAATTAAGTTGGGAGTCTTAAAAAAACGGGTGACTGCGACTCCTTTTTTTTAAAAATTCAATCAACATACAAAATGTAATGCATTCTTTAATGCAGTGTCTTCAACTTTTTTTAGTCCGCGGACCGGTAAAAACTGGAAATTATTTTCGCGGACCAACGTCAACTAGATAAACATATTTACTCACACCAAGTTCTCGACTTACGAATATTTGGACTAAAGATGGATAAAAATCTACTTATGACCGTTTCGACTTATGTACAACGTGGATTAACGGAATTTGTTGTAAGTCGAGAGTTGTACATGTTTGCTTAGGAATATTTATTCAAAAAGTAAAAATTTAAATGTCAAGTTAACGTTACATATAATTTTATTCATGAAAACTAATAAATTATTTGTATAAAAACTATTGGACGGAATCTATGGTTTTTTCGATATTATATTACGTTTTCGCGTAAAATATCGGTTTCCCATGATTGTAATTTGACGCAATATAATATAATATACGCAATTTAATTTCCTAAAGAACTGCGACATTTAGTATTTTTTCGATTCGAAAAAAGTAGCGTGTTATAAAGCATATTATCTTTTAAATTTAATAATAAAAATGTCGGTTGCAAATTGAAGTCCAAATATATAAACATCATCAAATGCGAATGTTAGTTATTTTAATACTAACATCCACGCGTTGTTCACTAACGATGAATCCAAACGATGTAATCTTTGTAATGAACAATATTTATTTACTCTTTCGGCATTATTTTAATATTACAATCGTCGTGAATCATTCGATTTCCAACTCAATTATTCCCAGACAAATTGAGGATAAAAATAATTCGACAGTCAAATTCCACTGGTGATTTGTTGTTTTCTATTCTATCCCAGCTTTCTAAGAAAACAAATGATTTGCGGAAAATAATCGAATAAACGAGTCAGGGAGTGACTTACATTTCTTACATATTCTAGTTATGAAGACGAGCGAGCGATAAACGATTGTGTTCTCTCATACTAAGTCAGTGGTTATTAACCTTTGTAATGAACTGCTCCTGTTTGAATCTGAAAATATGATCTTGCACCCCTTTTAAAATGTATTCCGATACTTCTCCCGCACCCCCGGAAATGCTTTCTCAAACCCAGGTTAGGAACCACTGTACTACGACATAGCTTAAAAAATTCAGACTACAGATCAAGTATCACTGTTTAGATTTTAGAAGCTGTAAGCTTTTTTTTTCAAAAGTGGTTCGGTAGTCAAGATTTATATAAATGTCTCATTTGTTCGGCTTTGTAGTTTATAACATAATACGCCAAATGTTTTTTTTTTTAATATATTGTACTGTCGGCTTCGTGGTCGAGTGGTCAAAGTTGTTGGCTTCGGTTGCGGAAGTCACGGGGTCGAATCCCAGTGCGAACAGTTTTAGTAAATTTATTTATGGGTTTCTGTTAAATTCTGATAAATTAATCACTAGTTCTTTTCTGTGCTGGGTCCTATGGCGCAGCGGTTAGCGTTGTGGGCTTCCGTGCCGGATCTCACGGGTTCGAGTCCCAGTACAAACAACATTTTTTCGATTGATTTAATAACTTCTGTTCGAGGACACAAGTGTTTGTGATGTCTGAAAATTCCCTCCCACCCTTTCTTCGCGACGGAAATTCTCCACACACGGATTGTTCCTGATTATATTCAACATATACCTAGTTTCATAAAAAATAAACGCTTATAATATTTGTGCGGAAGAATCACCGACCCAAATTGTATTCATTCGGATATTTATAATCTATTCAAATTTGAGATAATATTGTAACTTTGTTTATGTAATTCAACTCTCATTTCCTTCCAAATTATTAGATAAGGTATGACTACTGACATTCTAAACTGACTTTTTTTAAATTTTTTCGATATAAATATAGCGTTTTACCATTTTATAAACACTCAAAAATTATAAATACTTAACATTTAAATAAAACTCATTTATTCATTATTATATTTTCTGTTCGTTGCAGGTAAAAAATCAACCACTCTGATGACTCGGCCCTGATGAGGTGCCCTAGCACATCTCTGACGAAGATAGAAGAAATCTGCATTATGTTAGCATACCTATAGGGCTTACACAGCTGACTTTTGAAGAGGAAAAAAACGCTATTTTCGAATACATTGTTCTCTTAAACTAGGTTATCGAAGATTCCCATATTCTGATTTATAATAAAACAAAAAAAAATGAAACCAAGTTTTTAAGAAAAAACATCGGCATTCGAATTACGCAAATATAGCTAAAAACCGGGTCTCTTACTCAGATTTTGAAAACTGACTAGCCCCAATACATTGGCAATGGCGGATTACCACATGAGCGTTTGGGGCGTGCGTTTAGTTTATGGGCAACTACCGGCCCGCCGAACTATTTTGTCTGGCCCCGATTCATCTCGACGAAGTATTAGAAAAAGGCTCGTATTTAAACGGTCAGAATTTTAATTCAGTTTCGGTCAGAATTTTTAATACATCGGTCAGAATTTATATTGCACTGGTCAGAATTTATATTAAATGGTCATAATGTATCGGTCAGAATTACAGAGGGCAGAATAAATAATTTATGGTCAGAATTTATATTAAGTGGTCAGAATAAATATTAAATGGTCAGAATTTATATTAAATGGTCAGAATATAAATGGGATCGGTCAGAATTTAAATAGAATCGGTCATATTTATTTTGACAGATGGTCTGATTTTTTTTGATGATATGATGTCATCGTATTGCGTTGCTATTGGTGCAAAGTGAAGTTGCTTACAGCAAATCGTCCAATGGGCGATTGGACGAGCGTTGCTACTAGCGCCACGGTCATTGAATGAATCACTATTATTGCGCGCCCAAAGGAAGAATTGACAGTTTTCATAGACTAGGTTCCACATCCAGGCATTTGTATGTTTCGTGTCAAAAAAAGTTTTTATTTAAAAAAATGTTCACGGTATTTCCGCCTAACCGATATTCTTTTGGTTATTAAATAATTTTAAATAATCTAAAAGTTGCAACTATTTTTTATTATTTGTACAATTCGATACATTGTGATCTGCTCTGAAGAGAGTAAAGGAAAGGATAATATTTTTGGAAAGAACATTTAGATAAATAATTGCTATGGTACATTTCATAGCGACTGTGGAAAGGAAAAAGGACGTAACCCTCAATTTTCAAAAACAGCTTTTTTTCGATAATCACAATGTATACAACTTGACACACATTCTATCAAAAGGATGGAAGCTGAAAATGCCGAATTAGTATCTAAATTTAACTTTTAAGTTTGAAAAAGATGACCTTGTAAAAAATTAAAACGAAGAAAAAATACTGAAATAAAGGTTTTTCCTAGATAATTTCTTAATTAATATTAGATTATGTCAATTAAACACCAGTTTAGAAGTCTCCGTGCACTTCAAGGTTGTGTATAATTATTAATTTGCATATGGCCCAAAATCATCAAAACACGTTTTTTTCATGTGTGGGTTACGTCCTTTTTCCTTTCTACAGTCGATATAATACACTTATTGTAAGGAAAACACTATTTTTTTTTTAATTGAAAGAGGTGAGTATTTTTTATTTGAATTTAAAAAAGTGAAAACTAACAACATTCATCATAAAGCCTTGGTTCCTCTTGGAATCCTACATCCACTGCACTTCGGTGGATCCCTACCTTTATATAAACAAACCGAGTGGTATGTAATCAGATGATGCGTTATTTGTAATAATAATGACTCATTATAAGAGTCTGCTTTTCCACACATAACATGAATGTTGAAAAAAAGGATTATTAATTTAATTTTTTTTTTATTCTGACCGAAATATTTATGAAATTTGACCGTACAATAGATTTTATTCTGACCGTATATTAATTTTATTCTGACCGTATATTAATTTTATTCTGACCGTTTATTAATTTTATTCTGACCGTTTATTAATTTTATTCTGACCGTTTATTATTTTTATTCTGACCGTTAGTATTTTTATTCTGACCGTTAACATTTTTATTCTGACCAAAAATTGAATTTTATTATGACCAAAAGTTGATTTAAATTCTGACCAGAAATTGATTTAAATTCTGACCATTTATTTTGTTGCCAAGTTAAAAGTTCCAGGGTGGGATTAAATAATGTAGATGATACGGGCGCTTGCAGTGGCTACACTCTAATAGTTCATGATCACCACCATATAAGAAATAGCAACGTGTTTTATTTTATTTAATATTACTTTATTATGTTTAATAATTTGGTTCGGCCCTTAACTTGGAGACAGAATGATAATTTGGTCCCAGGCCTAGAAAAAGTTGCCCATGTCTGGTTTAGAGCCTCCGAAATAGGAAACTAAAAAAAAACTTACATTTAACATATATATATTTTTACGTGGAAACTTTAGAATATAGCAGCAATTGTTTTCGTTTGATAAATAATTGATACAATTTTTCAAACAATGCTTTCATTGAAAGGCTTCGACATTAGATAATATTTAGATATCTATAATATGAACGTATATCAAACGGAGAACAATTAAGACGTCATAAATGTACTATGGGCATCTCGACGTTATTTATTGTCTTCCGAAAATAGGGCGCCCAGGTTATATTACGCTTTGGACCACCCAGTACTTAAACCGCCACCCGTACATCGGTTTATATAAATGTATAAGAAAGGGAACAAATTAAATGGTCAGAATTTAAATCATTTTTTGGTCAGAATATTTTATAACCATATTGGTTAGGTTATGTTTTTTTATTATTTTAATTGATATTACGACTATTTATTATGTCCGATATATTATGATATTATGACCAATTAATATAAATTCTGAACAGAAAAATACAAGCCTATAATAAATACCAAATGAATGTTAGTTAGTATTCATCGGTTTAATTGGTGTTTGTTTTATAAAACTCCTATCAATTATGGTAAAGCTTTTACGACATCAAGCCATCGTAAAAGCTTTACATATTTAATTCAAGAAATATTGTTGTTTCATCTGTAGAAAAACTTCTTAAATTATCAAATATATAACAAAACGACGGTTATTATCGAAATAAGAAATTTAATAACCTTACATCAGTGGCGGTTCTAGGTACTGGGCTAGGTGGGCTAAGCTCGACCTGCATTTTTCACCCAAAACTTTAGATGGCTGAATAAAAATGAACTAATATTCGGCCGCTGAACAAAATAAATAAATTTATAAGCGTAACTAATCTTTCCCAAATGAATATAATATCTTTGTTTTAATTTTCCTCTGTCAATATAAGACAATGATACGTCTACCTACAATCATATTCTCGATTGTGTTTTGTATTACAATTTTAAACTGAGCCGGCATAAAAAAAACAATAACCCTATAAATACTTCACAGAAAACAGGTAACGTCACGTCAGCCTGGCAACACCACTCAGGGCTATATCGTTCAAGCCCGTAACCACAGACAATATTTCTTTACACTGGGGCGCAATCAAGCACGATTAGTTTTTTTTGTATTTGTATGTACGGAAACGTCATCAAACACAAACGATTGTGTTTCAATCTGTCAAGCTTCTGTTGATCGTTGGGGGCTAAACAGAATCTGCCCATTACGCATACTTCTGCATTGAAACACAAAACCAATATCGTTGTATTGTATGAAAGTGACAGGTATTGACTTTTAGTAGGTACTTGTTATTTCACTTTGAAAGAGACGAATTTAAGGATTCCGTATTATTATTCTATTATTTCTTAGTTACATTAGCATTGATTTTATTATATAATAATTTATGCATTTCAGTAGTGTCGTAGTATTTGTGAATTTGCTTGTAGATTAATGTATAAGGTAAAGTGGAAATATGCTTTTCTCTAGCCCACCCAAGATTTTAGGTCACGAAGCGCCACTGCCTTACATGCTTTTAAATGTGCGAAAGATATCGTATTCGCGTAAAAGCATACTTCCGACTCCCGACACAGAAAAAGGTAACATTAGGTAGGTACCTACGTGTATTTTTATAATACGTATTTGTTGACACCGTCACCGTACAGGAAGCTAATAAGATGTTGAAAATGAAGCAAGTTTTTTGCCTGGAATAATTCAGAAACAGGAATAACCCGTTAAGCAAAAACAAGAATTTTTGATAAAACGCTACTCTTTTGCGACCTAAAAAATGCACTAATTGCCGCTTATTACAGTTCTGTAACAAATTTAATTGCAAATTATTACTCGGTATACCAGGTATCAAGAAGACAGATAATTTACATGAAATACGAATATAATTATCAGTATGAAAAAACCATCACTACATGTCAAATAGGATTTTAAATATGGCGACCAATGTTCTTAACAATATCTCGTTATTCGCACAAGAATTAACCGTTTATATTATTCGAAATTATTGAAGAGAAAAATAATAATAGACTGTTAAACATAATATTATTTAACCAATTTAGATTCATTATTAATACAGATTCAAGGCAGTCAGTTGATTCTGTCCAATTCACTAACTTCAAAAGAGTTTGATTGGTTTAAATATGTGTATATTTTCATATAATAATTATCAATATAAGACAAAATATCGAAGCTAGAGATTTAATCATGAAAGCTTTACTTTTCTATACCGTTCATTTACTGCTGTCAATTTATTACCTCCCTAGTTCTGCCGGCAGATACAGTGAATACGTATTGTTTTAGTACAGTTGCAATAATAAATACGATATATGATAACTCACCGTTTTCGTATTGCAATCCAATTCACAAAAGTATCAATATTTGAAGCTGGTGCACTCTTTTCAGTTGTTCATGACCTGAATAATCAAATAAGTTTCGCTCGCCACCAGCGCGAGCCGCTCGACGCACATGAATGCAGTTTTCGTTATTATAACAACGAGCGTGTGTCGTGCCTGTGTGTTGCCAGGCGAGTAATATTCCCGAATAAGAATAGGAATGAAATTTTCGTACATTCACAGGAAAGACTTTTTAAATATTTACTGCAACGTCTGCAACACTGTTGGCTTCAATTGTGCGTTTGTTTTCGAACAGATTTTTTATTCCACGGAAAATATGAAACCAAAAATTTGACTTTAAATTACTTTCAATTGTCTACAAATACAGCTGACGCAAATCTTTTGGATCTCACGGACCACAACACATGATTTTAACAATTATCAAAGCTAATGTAATGAAAAAACCGAACATAGAAATGACATTTATTTTTATTATAAAATGGTAATTTCGCTTTTCTGATTTTTACAAAATCAAATAAGTGTGATATTTGTTTGTGTTTTTTAAGTTGATAGATTCTTAGTTCGAACGACGTTGATGTCACAACTCTGCAGATCGAAAATCGAACGGACCACCAATTGGCGACCGCTTCAATAAAACAATATATTTAGTATAATTTTTTGAAAAAAACATAAATTTATAATTAAAATGAAGAAATACAATAGTTTCATCGATGGCGCGAAGCCAACAATTTATGAAATAACTAGAATCCTTGATGTGTTGACCGAATAAATCGGGTTCGTCTCAGTGAAGGCCAGTTCAATCAAGCAATTAATGCTGTGGTGAATTTTTAGCAATGTACGTTCGAGTGTGTGGCAAATCGACCATCCAGTTCATTTGTCAGACAAATGCAAACAATCTAAATTGATCTTTAATTAAAGCCATATGTATTATATGGCATTCTTCCGCAAGAATGTCAAACCAGTCGATTACAAAGCAAAATTTTGTGGATTTCGAAAACTACTATTTTCTCGCTCCCACCAAAAATAACTTGTTTTTAATTAATGATATGTTAAACATATGCGAAAATACTAGAATTTTACTACGCTGTAACGTTGTAAGCAAATATTATCTCATGATATTTCGAATACAAAATAAACATTTCAAAGTTTGAAGAAGAGAAAGAAACCTTAAATCAAATTTCTTATAAGAATCATGTAAGAAATATATCGCGAAAAAACTTAAGATTAAAAAGTAGCTCACAGTGCATAAAAGCGTCCTTACAGCAGGGGTCACCAAACAGTTAAAGAAACGAGCCGGATGATTTTTTTCAAAAACGTTGGGAGCCCGGACGAAAATTTCTTGCTAGAATCCGATTAGAAATTTTAAAAATCAATATTTCGCATGTATAAAAATATATGTATTTAAAATCAGAGGCCGGATTGAAATCTTTAGAGGGCTGGATCTGGTCCGCGGGTCGTTGTTTAGTGGCTGCTTCTCTACCGGTTTCATTTAAAGGGGGAACATCATTATTTTTTTAAACTCAAATACTTGAAATCAATCAATTCTCTAATAATAGGTCGAAAAACCCTACCACCGTTGCATTTTGACAGTTAATATTTGCGATACTACATTCGAAATACCCAATAAATATAATCTACCCACTTAATCCATTGATACTCAATATTTTGAATCTACCCACATAAGTCACCTAAACTGAATGACATCAAAAAATTCTCCCTATTTATATCAATTGCGCTAATAACAATTACTGAGATATCCAATTTTATGTTTCTATATAAACGATCAAACTGCTTACTAAGCGTCAGTTCAAGTACATTCGTGTACTTTAAAAGCCTAAAGATACCTAAAGGCGAAACCCGGGTCGCCAGCGACAAGATTAATGGAAGAAAATATGAATAATACTTCATTTATTGTAATCATTTGAATATTGCTATAAGTACCCATTATTTAAAAATATATTATTTGGACTTGTCCGACTAGTGAATTATACAAATATTCAACACAATTTGAAAGAGTTAGTGTGTTAATATAAATTATTTAAAACAATGGATTAGAAACGGAGACGCTGGCAACACTAATTCATGACACTTTTATTACGTCATCCTATCAGACATGAACTAGATGTGTTTACGATTTACCTATCTGCTAACAACGGCTAACAAGCCTGATACCCCATTTAGAACCGACCCAAAGTAAAGATTTACCTATATATATGTATGAAAATAGATTTAATGGGCATAATATTGTTGATTAATCTTTATTTAAATGAATAATATTGTCTTGTAATAATTATTCCTGTTTTATTTAATGCCACTATATAAAGAAATAATTATTTGTTTGCTTTACTTGCCTTGAGTTGTTGGTCAATGTTCATAATGGTATAAAAGAATTGTTGAGTTCCAAAGATAATTTTTATCAGGGCTTAGGTGACCTATAATAATCACATGAAGGGTACCCGCATATGGAACATATATCTACATGAAACGTGCATTTATTAAAGACGTATGAAAAAAAAATGACCATGTAAGTTATTCTGAAATCAGGATTCCGATATTATGATTGTTTTTTCAATACTTTAAATATCTGTTTAAATGCAAAACTTCAAAATTAGAAATTCAACAACACAAGACGGCTTCATTCAATTCGAATACGTTGTTACGATGAAAGCGATTTATGTCCATTCCCTCATAAAATTCCCCGTGCATAATCAAGTAGCAATGAATAGTATTTTTTTTGTTTTAATTAAATACAAACAATGAATTCTATCACCTTTTTTACAAACAGTTTATTGTGAAACATATCTAACGTGTAATAAAATAGTAGAGTGTAATACGAAATAATTACACGATTACTGCAGTGAATCTGAGAAGGCTTTCAAAAGGACTTGGTGTTTTTTTTTGCTTGGAATTAAAGTTATCTGTGACTTCAATATGGCTTTAAAAGAAATTCGTCTCTGAAGGGTTAAAGCATATTTATTTCATTACAATTAGGGCTTCCAATTAACCGGACATTAAAACTATCCGGTTTTCGGTTTTTTTCTAATAAATAAACCGGGTAACCGGTTTAAACCGAATTTATATTCAAAAAACCAATTTTAGTACCACACTAACCAATTTTTCAAAAAAAAGCATTTTGATTGCTTAATAATAGTCAATAAGTGAATAAAATTAGAAAGAAGATAAAACCTTTTTATGGATGTATGCTCAGATACTACATTCTCGGAATAATAGCAATTGAGTATATATTATACAATATTTAAGATCCATATTCAATATTTTATTGTTAATAATTATAAATCATCCAACTAATAAAAATCAAATGAATACGTGAAAAAAATGTAGATTATAAATTTTTATTTACTAATATTTAATTTGCTTTGTAGCAGTACAAGTTTTTGGTTCGAATATTTTTTCATTTAAAAAATATAATGATGAACGTATTTTATATGTATTCTTGGTTCAATGAGGTTCACTTGTTTTATTATCATTGATATTATGAGAATCCTTTCGTATTACAGATATTTGATTCAAAGCAGTATAGTTGTCCATGATTTCGACTACTTGTTATTAATATGGCACAGAAATTAGACAATTGAACAGTACAATACTTTACTATAGTGTATTACTTTTAATACTAATATTATATAAAGCATTTTTAAATATTTATACTCTACATATGAATAGTTTAATAAAAGCTCGTGGTGTTGAACGCAGAAAAAGATTTTTTAAATTACCCGGTTAACCGCCCAAAATAAACCGGGTTTCGGTTTTTTTAAAAACACCCGAAAAACCGGTTTGAAATCCCTAATTACAATCAATCTAATACGTAAGTGAACATGATTTAACAGACATAAAATATGAAAATCAAACAAACAAAATTCTTCCAATCTTTTTCATTTGACAGATCCATTATTGTTAACAACAATGAACATAGCCGTAATTATTATATTTAAGTTATTCCAACACGAAAAACCATGTTCCTAAAGGCCCTTTTCAGTGTATGTCTAAAATCTAGATCTTGGTAAATTTGAGAATAAGTCATGGATATTAAGTCGCTGTCCGTGATTACAAAAACGTAGAAACAATATTCTGATTGCTGAATTTGAATTTATGTCTAGCGAAACCGATATGAGATGATTTGCAAATTGGTGGTCTGATCTTTTATTGTTGAATGACCTAATGCGTTATATATATTATGATGTTGAAATATTGCTTCCTGTCTGCCTTGTATTAAATGAATCGTTCTACTTGACAATATGTAAAACATATTGTACGTCACTTTTATCGAGTTTATGCATTTCGTCTTTAATATTTTCAAGTTGTCTCCCAATTCTTTTCCTACATTAATTGCGACGTTAACCGAATTAATAACTCGTTATTTACATGTGTAATCCGGTCTTGTTAATAAATGCTTAAAAATAGTGCTTTATCAACATTCACATCCGTTGATAATGCTCATGATGATAGAAACCAAAACATAACATTTGAACTAAAATAAATATATCTATTATTTTTATGTTTACGTTTTAAGATTTCGTTAGTCTTAATGAAAGTAAAGCCCTACCATCTTCGAAAAAATGGTAAGTTGAGCAGCTGAGTTACAAGCAGTTGTCGTAGAAAAATCTGTTGAGATACCTACATTAGAATATATTAGGCTCCACATCGGGAGTCATATGAATCCACATGGATAAAAAAACATAGAATTCAGCGAGAATTTAAAGATTTTTCATTTTATTTGCGTAATTTTGTTTTAATTAGATTAAATTTCAAACAATATTGCCAAACAAAATAATATTGAATTCTAGCAAAGCTTTCCGTACAAATCATGTACTGTAACATAACACTTTTTTATGTATATCCGATAAGGTTTATAAAAACAATTTATTGTGCTTACCAATAAACATACGATACAGTTCAATTGTATATAACAAAATGTAATTCTATCACCAAGGAAACAAATAAAATATTTTAAATTGCCTACGGGAATTCAATTAGTCGTAAAAACAAAATATCGCTTGGTTGTATGTTTTATGACTAAGATACACGGAGGAACGAATGTCCCGGGATATGACGCTCAACATCTATGCTCATGTTCCCACACACGAGTGGTCTCATGGCTGTCGCAGAAATGTCACTCGTTGAAGTTATGTTGGTCAGTACTACGTTTGAACGAACATCACTTGATTTAATCACATGCAGACAATGAGGAGGAAGTTGAATTATGTATATTTTTTTTAAGCTTCTAAATAGACTCAACCAATTATACACAGTGACAGATTATACACCATATATCTTTTAATATTAAAACCATAGACTTATAAAATTGACACAACGATAAAAGTAGCAAAACTTTACATTACAACTAGATTTACAATTGTTTAAATAATATCATATGTGGGCACAATTTGACCGTATTTATGTAAAAAGGATCAACCAATGAATTTTAAAGCAGAGACGAAAAACTTTCGTTTAACGATTTTGGGCCAAAGTCAAGTTATAAAATAAACACAACCTTGAAGTGAAAACAGACTTATAAACTGGAGTTTTATTAACTCAATGTAATATAAATTAGATATATTTTTTAAGAAAACCCTTTATTCATGTAATTTTTCGTGGTTGCAATTTTCACATGCCTTTATTTTTTTTTAATTTAAAAGCTAACTTTAGATATTTATTCGAAAATTGCAATTTAAGTCCTTTAGACAGTAAACAGTTGTGAACATTTTAATTAACAATTTTAATTACTTTTCGAAAAATTGAGAGTTAATTCCTTTTACCTTAACTCAGTCAATATTATAAATATACTTTAAATTTAAATAAAAATATTATTCAAGCATAATATAACTTGAATTCTTTAAAAGTAATGACTGTATAATCATATATATAGTATAAAGCATTGAAGAATAAAAAACAATCAATAAATAATATCAATTCAAATCACGATTTATATTTCAAATATATGTTTTTCACATAAATGTACATAGTGCTGTCATGTTCCGTCAATGTGCTTATTCTTGGAGCTTCAACATGCACCGTATATCGGATCACGTAAAAATGCCCTGCTATATTGTGTGCGATTCTGAAACGTCACGTGGACTCTTTATGTTCCGGGTCATGTTGAGGAGCAATATGTTCCCTAGTGTATTCGTCAAAGAGAACGTGTTGAAAATAATGTGAACATCTCTTATCAGTAATTTCAACACAAGTACTAATTCCGACCGAAGATAAGGCTTCGAAAATACTTCCAACAACGAATACATTAGATATTTTCAACACAGTTCATGCCTTTGACTATTTCTTGCGTGGATTATTGATTCTTTTAATAGAAAATAACAAAGAATCAAAAGTCAGATGTCACTTACTGTATTATTAAATTAATATATACTAACTAGCGTATCGCAAGTAACGCTTAGTGACGTCGAAGTCAACAATATTATTCGTAAATTTGCGCAACACTGTTTACAGGGCCGGCTCGATGCGCGTGCAAAGAGTGTGGCGCATACAGACGCAGAAATTCTCGAGCCGACTCTGACTGTAGGGTTTGTATTTGACAATGATGTTGTAACGATTTACTTCGTAGGTATGTATACGAAAGATTCAAACACATTCCACTGGTGAGAGAACTACCTGCATCAATAGTTTTATGATTTAATTTAACATTTCGACTGAAGGTGCTTGATGAAATTTCAGGATGTATATTTCAAAAATTGCAGCGAAATTATCGCGCAATACTAATAATTTTAATAAAAAAAATTAAAAACTTTAAATAAATACACAAAAACAGAACCATAAGAAACATTAAAAAAAAAACAGTGATATTTCCTTATATTATTATTTTATTCCAATCGATAACATTTTCTTTGATATGTTTGTAAAAGTACCAATTTATTTGAAATAAGATCTAACTTTAGCAAAAAAGCTATCTTAGGTAAGTAAATTTCTTTAATCAAGCGGTCTGCTATACAAAATAACCTTATGTTGTGAGCAAATGTCTGCGCGCTAGTGTCCCGCGCGCTTATTACCTAAAGACATTTTAATTGTTTATGCTATAAATTTCCAAATTGATTGAACGTCATTAAAATTAAACAATTAGAAATAATATTTCAGATCGCCATTTATCATAGTGATAATACATTTTCTCTTTATAATACACGGTTTATTATATGAAAATATTTGCCAAGCGTCCATTACAAGCTCATCCGTACACTTGAATGCCTAAAAATGACATAAGGCGAAACTCGGAAATGAAATATTAGAAATGTACTCAATCTTAGCAATTCAATATTTAATAGTTTATGAATACGCCAAGTATAAGTTGAGAAAAATGTCCTGTCCAGTAGTCGTGGCAAAATATAGGTATGTAATAAATATTTCTATTATGTATATTTAGATTGCACTTTGTTGTACATCATATAAAAGGGCGCTGCGTCTTAATAAGTATAACTGGGAAGCGTTGTTCTATGTTAATGTTTTAATATCTTTAAAACTACATTAAAACATCCAATCTTCTTTGATCATATCAGCCCCCTTTTCGGCAATCATATTAGTTGAAGCTAGCGTATTTCCTCTCACTATGTCCGGCATAATACTTGCATCAACAACTCTCAGTCCTTTTATGCCGTGGACCTTAAGTCTTGGATCAACTACGGCGTTGACATCACTGCTCGGTCCCATCTTAGCAGTCCCGACTGGATGGTAAACCGTTGACGCAATATTTTGAATCATACATCTCCAGTATTCTTCAGTTTTAACTTCATACTTACCACAATCTTTTAATTGTAAATATTCCAAATTTAAACCAGCTTCTTTGAATGTGGACGTATTGCTTAAATTGTAAAGAAATTGGATCCCTCTCAGTAAAGTTCTTACGTCACCGTCGTCATGAAAATAGTTCGCGTTGATTTTGGGTTTATCGACAGGGCTTACACTTTGGAGTTCAATACTTCCTGAAGACTTAGGAGCTATTAGAGTCACATAAAATACAATTAACTCGTTTAGCTTGTTCATTTCATGTATAGCATTGACAACTTCTTCCGAGTAGCCGTTGCCTTTTGCAAAATCAGGAAATAGAATAGTATCATTCACCGTGTAATGCATGTGGTGAAATTGAATATCTGGTACACCACTGCCATCGTTAAGCGTGTTTATGAAGCCGCCGAGTTGAGTAAGTCCAACACTCGCAAAAAGACCCTTATTTGTATTGAGATAATGCATGTACGACTGCAGTAGAACTGATATTGGCAATTCTCTGGCAACTTCTTTGTTTGCTGAAAAGTACACCGGTAAGATTACATGGTCTTTCAAATTTTCGCCAACAGCTAGATCTTTTATAACAGGTATGTTAAACTTTTTCAATTGCTGTGTTGGTCCTATTCCAGAAAGCATCAACAATTGTGGGGTATTGACAACTCCTCCGGACACTACGACTTCTTTCTTTGATTTCACTTCAATCTCTTCGTTATCTTTTATTTTCAGTTTAATTCCTGTTACCGTTTTAGTAAGTTCGTTGATGACTATCTTTGTAACTAACGAATTTTTAACTACGTGAACATTTTTGTTTTTCTTCAAATCTGCTAAAAATGATTTGGCGTTGTTGTAACGTTTTCCATTTCTTACTGTCCCGTGTAATTCGGTTATTCCTATCTGATTTTCGCCGTTAATATCGTGAGAGACTTCTAAACCAAGGTCACTCCATGCTGACTTGATTTCATTTCCCCACGGACTTTCACCATCAAAATGTTCTATAGTTTGCTTTCCACCGAATCCATGATAGTATTTTAACTTATTATTTTTATGTATTTCTTCGTCTCTCAGGTCTTCACTTTTTTTGAAATACGGCAATATTGATTCGTAATTCCACCCGGTGTTTCCCATTTTTTCCCAATCGTCGAAGTCTTTTCTGTTCCCTCTTACGTACAGCATGGCACTTATTGAACTTGATCCTCCAAGAACCTTCCCCCGTGGCCAACTGCAGCGCTGGTCGATCATTCCGCGGCAGCTTTTACTATCTCTTTCCGTCCTGTAAGCCCAGTCGCTTTTTGAATTTTGAGTTTTGAACAATAAAGCTGGTATCTGAAAAAGTAAGGTCAATCAAATCATCCATAAATTTGAAACCGAGTCAAACAAATAGTTACTGAAAATCGTGTGCATTTAACGACTTCACAATTTGTCTTTTGATTTAATTGAAAAGCACTTTTTTTTAATTGGCTTATACTCCAATGGGGTGTGGAATAAGCTTTAACACAGGGCGACCGAAAGAAAAAAAAATCTTATTTTTTATATTAATTAGCTATAGAGAAAAGATTGCCAAGTGTGTTGTTAAATAAGATATGCGATCAGTATTCGTCTTGTTTTTGTAAAATTTCTTACTCAAATCAATTAGCATCTGTCTGTCAATGAGACTGCATTTAGATTGACTAAAAATAAACTAGGGTATTAAGAAGTTCAAAATAGTTAAAGCTAAGTTTATGAAAATATATTTAAATTGCCTACAAATTGCACCATTAAAACAGTAAATTTAATGAAAAATACGTAACATAGAGATGGTAAATTTAGACAAAATGAGAGATATTTTACAATTCTTAATCCTAATACAAAAATTTCGTGACTTGACACGCTTCACATCCTCGAAAAGGAGTTTTCGTATTCAGAAGGTTACCATTCAAAAATCAACACTTATTTTAAATAAAAGTTATTCTATTCTAGCTCGTTGTGTATGTCTCAAATTTTATTCAGCTTAATATTATATATCAAAAATCATTTTGCTATACCTCCATATCAGGGGTTGGGTCACCGCCTGCTTCCACCAGTAGAATCTTCCAATCTTCCACTTCTGCAAGCCTTGCTGCCACCACAGAACCTGCAGCACCTGCCCCAACTACTATAAAGTCGTATTCCGGAGCACCTGTAGAATCAAAACTTGTGAAGATATTATATATAATATATACTAAGTAGATTATAATCATTTATACCTTTAGCCCGTAAAAACATAATTAAATGCTCAAGATTACTAAATTACTGACCAGTATTACCACGCTGATATCTTTCCTTCATCACAATCAACATCACCACGTTGACTTCTCAGCAACATCAACGCAACGCAGAACAAGAAGTATACAAGCGTTGTCTAGGTCAGAGTTTCTCAACGGTGGGTCATGTGGCCCCCCAGGGGGCCAGAGGGTGTTCTAAGGGGGCCACAGAGACTTATTTTAGTTTTGGAGAGCCACAACACAGTTTAGGGGGGCCACGGGTGTTGATAAAACGATACAGGGTAGAGCATAATGACGGACGTCGCGCAGCTATTTTTTGTAAATCCGTAAATAAAATAAATAACTGGCATTCTAGATTCGAAAATCTCGGAAGAACTATAAAAGAGGTGGGTTTTTGAAATTATAATTTTCGTGTTAAGACAAAACAATGGTATGGGGGCCACGGAAAAATAAAGACATTCCAAAGGGGCCACGCTCCCAAAAAGGTTGAGAAACACTGGTCTAGGTAGCTCATAAAAGATGTGAAGTCAACAACTCCCCAAGAACGTACCCCATTTATTTTATTATTATATATTTCATCTTCCTGAGACGAATTTTTAAAATTCAAATAATAATAAAATGTAGCATATTAATATGTTAAATGATGTTTCTTAAAGAAGAAAAACATTCTTTTCAATTACACATCTAACAAGTGTAAAAAAAATATGCCCATTTTAATTATAGATCAAATCATCATTATTTCGCGTTTTTGGCCAGCCTTCGGATTCTGATTTTATCACCCACAACTCATTACTCAGAAAAGAAGACGTATTAGGCTGAAAAAGTAACATTGATCTGGATTGCTTAAAAAAATAAGCTATTTTCAACCCTCCCAAAAAAATATGTGACAGACAGATAGATGCTATGATTTTCTTTTTCTTTTTTGAGTTTATTTTTTTATTTGGGGTCTAGAAAAGGAACGGTAAAAAAAAGGATTTATAAAACTGATATAACACTGAGTTTTTTTTTTGACTCACTATTTCTCAACAAAAGATCCGCCTGGTCGTCTGGCCATATTCCAGGAGTTGCTAGCGCACAGTATGCGCCCAGTAGCATTTGAATCAATCCCCCAAGAGCCTGCGCTGAATGGCCTTCCGCCGATGGGCACGATCCCAGTAGAAACTGATCCATCCTCAGCGAAACTAAACATACAGTCGTATTTATGGCTTAGTTGTATTCACTTAGAAAAAAATCTTAAGAACATGCAAGCTTAGAAAGTCGACACACACTAATGTGTTACGTTGAATTGCACACTTCTTCAAATTATTTAAACACGATTACCTTTCGTTCTGTGTGACAAGCGAGAGGATCTTAAACGTTTACGCAGTCCATAGAAGCGTCTATTGTTGCATATAATTCGCCTTTTGACTTTCTTACTTACACTGCTTTCTTATTATTTTACCATATTCGTTCAACAATGGTGGCCATTCATCCATGAACAAATGATCCTGAACATCTACGTGATGGTCTCGGGAACAATGTGCCAGAACATGATTTTGAACACACGAGGTGTCACAGAAACGTCGAGGTTATGTTGGTCAGTGTTACGTCCAAACGAACGTTGTTTTATTTTATTGGATGCAAACAATGCGCTGAAAGTTAACAACTTATGTTTATAAGCCTCCTACAATGACAATATAATTATTTAATCATCCACGATGACAGTTTATACACCATAGGGCATAAACAATATAATATAAGCCATAGAGTAATATAACTTATGCGAAGACGTTTATTTTGAAAGCTATCACCATAAGGAGACATTTCAAAGTCGAAAATAAATCTATCAAATGATGCCCGATGAGTTTATGATGATCAGTGCTGTCTACGTATATATTCTCGCGATATATATTGATGAAATATGAATACCTCGGGTCACGTGAAATGTTTCTCGATATGACGTGAGCATATAAATTTTGTGTTCCGGGACATTTTCTGGAACAATTTGTTCTCAAGAGAGTGGCGACTGTAAGTGGAACATGTGGCACTCCATGATACCGTCAATTTATTTTCTTCCTTCTTTGATATGCCAGCATCTCTCAGTTCCGCCGAGTATATCCTATGGATAATACCCGACGGTCGTCCATAATGCAGAAATCCCACCAATCAGAAGAAGAGGAAAGCAGGATTGCGGATCTTCAGAGGCACACGCAGCACGTGACCCAGGCAGTTGCACGTTAATAACATTAATTGTTAATGAAAATGAATTGTATGGAATAGTAAACAAGTTGATATAATATGTAATTAGTATTGTGATGATTGAGGTATACCGAAAGGATGAATGATATTTTGAAACATAGATACGTATTTTATAAAGTCAAGTGACAGTATAAGTTTTTTGTTGGTTATTTTCGATCCCAAAAACACAAATAAATACCAAAATATTAATTATAATCAGGTAAATTTCACGAAAAGTAATTCAAACCATCAACAGAAGAATCTTCAGGAATAAAATCCTACTCACCATTTGTATGTTGTATTCACTTTAACTCAATTGAAACATTATAATATAATATATACATATACCATATTATTATTAATATTGCCAGGTTTCGATCTTTTTTGTTATTCGAAGACTTTTTCTTGTAATCCTCAATTTTTTTAATTCCACATCTTTGCGTGCTTCACAGTGAATATTTTTTACAGAAAACAACTCAACATTATCAGCTTTTGACTAATATACATTATGAGTTATGAGTTATGACTGTCTTAAATAAATTTGTTGTGTTTTCTTTATTTTGTCGTCTTATCAAATGAATAGCGATTTACATAATGAATATTTTAAAAATATAAAACAAATTTTCATCCTAACTATTATAATTAGTGAAAGACTCTTTTTTTTCGATCGATTCAGCGGAAACTTTGTAGACGTTTGTTTTGAAAATAAAATTAAAATTTATAACATTGTTATTCCACAGCTTGTGTAACAAACTGTGCCACGTGTTTCGCCTCTTTTAGAAGCCTGTTCACATAATCGTAATTTTATTTTAGAATAAACCAGGGGTGATCTGGACGGAGCTAGGATGGGCCCCCTGTTAAATTTTATTAAGGCTGAAGAGCTTCTTGTTAATTTAAGAGAAAACAATATTCTCATATCAAATTTGTACATAACTGCAATTTCTTACTTATATATTATCTAGGACAGCTTCAGTATACACAGTAATACATTTTTGACCATTTATTGTACATTGATAAGTTCACGGTAAATTGCATATTGTTACATATTATAAGTGTATTAAGTAAAAATCGATTGCTTATTTCAGTATTGCATATAATCCCATAGTAGTGATAAAAAAAATCTCACCGCTTCCCCAGAACACCGAAAATTGCTTTGATATAAAGCGAGCCCATTTTTAAGGTATCGGTAGCCCACCGCCGGAATGAACTGTCTGAATTCTGAAGATATTTCTCAAAGAGGCGAAACACGTGTCGTAATTTACTACACAATATGTGAAATAAGTTGGTTACCAATTTAAATTGTATATTAATGAATAACTCAATCGCAACACCCCTGTTGGAGCTGTCCTGTTTTTAAATAAGATTTCTTCTTACGAATCGTTTTGAAAGAAACTTTGATTTTTATATATCTTTTATTACATTCTTTAAAAGTAATTATAGAAACAATTAAAGCCTTCTTTTTCTAAAAACTGGCTGTCAGTCAAAATCAATCAAAACAAATGAGTTATGAATGCCACCTGTTGGTCAATTGAGTAAGCTACAAAACTTAAATACATACATTTTAAAGTGTCTCTCTTTATGTAGCTCATATATTTTAATAGTTTTACAATAACAAGACATGTCACCATACAAAAACAAAACTGGCAGTGACAGGGTAAACCGAATCCCTCTCTTTCATATTTGATGGCTTCCGGTGGGTTTCAAAGTTAATCTGGTGTCAACATGCTTACTCATATTCTTAAGAAATACTATGTTTTAGATACCACATTAATTGTTTTATAATAAAGCCATATTTACATCAATTGAATTAATTTAAACAATCAAACTATTTTCAACGACATCTGTAAACATTGATAAAAATTAAATAATATATATTTTTAGTGTAAATCGTGTCTTGTAAAACTTATAATTAGTAGGTAGGCGTTTTCAATTTTCTTATTATAGTAATACTGACTTCAATTCAATTGTTAAGATTTTTATAATATCACTTATATCAGTGTGTCCTTAATAAACGTTATTTTAATATATTTAAAGTTACACGCAGACCCACTTTATTTCAGCGCTGTGACAGAGTCGGAGTCGAAAATATTTTAAACTCAAACCCATTTAAAAATATATATATTTAATGATGTGCATTCTAACCACAAGAGCATATAACAGTGGTGGGGAACATGCGGCCTTTTGACTTGTGCCAATTATTTTTTAGCCTAGACAGATGGAAGATTTAAAAAAAAATGATTTTTGACTAATTTACATTGCGTGTTAAAAATATTTAGTTTACTGTGGTCATATGTTGAATCAGATAAATGAACGTGTCATTTAGAAATGAAAAGGTTCCCCATCCCTGGTCTATATTGTTTCCACTACATGCTAGGCTGACTAAAGATGATCTGATGGTATACATATATATAAGTTAAAATGAATGAATGGTTGAATAAATTCTTTGGAGTCAGAGTCGTTTTTTATTTAAAAGCGGGAGTCAGAGTCGTCTTTTTTTCTCCACAGCCCTGTTCTAAGCCTGATATTCTCAATGGCGGGAAGGCGCTCAAAAACCTACCATGTCACATTTTTTCCATGTCCGCTCCCACCGTGGAGCATATGGCCTTCTCATGGAGGTATCTCAACAGAATTTTTCTACGACAACTGTTTGTTATACAGTTGCTCAACCTTTCTTCTTTTCGAAGATAGTGACGATATAAAGAATAGGGTTAGAACAGGATTAGTGGTTAACTTACCTATCTCGCTATGCTTCGTAGAATAGTTGGGAGGGGGGAATTTAATACTTCACATACATAAATACCTTCGAACAGTAATCCATGTATCGATTGAAAATAAACCCATAAAACTGTCCGTACTGGGACTCGAACCCGTGACCGCAGTGCTTTAAACCAACGACGTTGACCGCTCGACCACGCAGCCGACCATAAAGTGTTTAATGGTGAAATATATTTGAGAAACCCTGATATACAGTAATAAATTGCTTTTAGCGTTTTTCTTGTCTATTCATGTCATAATTAATAAGTTATAATTGATTCCGACTTTATAATTATAATGAATCATGTAAAAGATGGGTACATCAGTTATTATGCGAGAGCACACTGTTGGCGACCTCTGAACCACAGCTTGCCGAATTTGTATAGATATTTTTAGCCCATTATTCAATGCATTGTACCTATTTCTTGATAATTTTTCATAAACTAGGATATCGAAATTTAGCATTAGGGATGGAAATGTCAAGCGTATTTCATATAAAAAATATCAATACCGGTATTACAAATATTACCCAATTGGGATCGCAATTCAATTGACCATGTTTAATTTATCGGTATTATTGGTAGGACTTTATTAATTAAAAGTTAACGTTGGTTGATTCTAACATTGCTTACAACATTCTATTTTTATTTAACTCTTCCTTTCATCACTCAATACAGCAATTAATTGATTGATTAATTATTTTCAATAAACATTATTAAAAAAATGTCTAAACATGTATCTATATCTCAAATATGAATGATTTAACCGTTTTTAATTGGCTTAACAGCTAATAATGAACTGATAATAACAGGTACTAGAATTGACAAATCTATATTCATATAAAAAATCTATAAATTAAAAAATATTTAACGAATACAATTTTTTAATGGCATTTAAAAGCATATAATTTATTTGAAGACCTCGAAAGACATTTTACAATAAAAAAAATCGAAGTGCTTCAATGATTCTGGGTCGGACTGTATCTATTTTTTTTTTGTTTTTTTTTGTTTTTCTTCTGTATGTTTCTGCCAATCCTCTTTGATGAAATCAGCTGCCTTTTCGCCAATCATAATGCACGCTGCATTTGTATTTCCACTCACGATCTCCGGCATAATACTTGCATCAGCAACTCTTAAACCATCAACGCCAATTACCTTTAATCTTGGAGTCACGACGGCAGCTCGATCATAGGTTGGTCCCATCTTGGCTGTCCCTACTGGATGGTAAAGCGTTGTCGAAGTTTGACCAATCAAGCATCTCCAGTATTCTTTGGTCTTAAATGTGTATTTGTCACAAGCAGGCAGTGCAATTCTTTCCAATTTTGCCCTCTCCTTTTGAAAAGCTTCAGTATTTTCCAACAAAAGCGTTTCTTCGATTCCCTTTATCATTTTTTCTATATCTTCGCTTTCTTGGAAGTAATTTGCAAATATTAATGGACTTTCTCGAGGATTATTGCTTCTTAGCAAAATCTTGCCTCGTGATTTAGGCTTTAGCAAAATAATAAATACTTGGAGAACCTCGGCATCTTTGTTCAAATATTGATTTGACTGTCGAAATTCGTTGCCGAAATCTGTCAAAAATAAACTAGAGTTGACTGAAAATGCATCAAAATGAAACTGTGTATCCGGATATTGTGAGTCCTTCTTTGTGTTAATGAATCCCACAGTATTGAACGTAGATGGGTTTCCTAAAACTCCTCTCCGTTGGGTCAAATATGTAGCCATTTCCAACGCTGAATCCTTGTCTGAAATTTCTTGAGCAGTTCCTTTATTTGCAGTAAAAAATATGTTTGCACTTACATGATCTTGCAAACTTTCACCCACTGGCAAATTTACCACGGATTTAATTCCTATCTCATTCAAATGCTTTTCTGGTCCAATTCCCGACAGCATTAACAATTGCGGAGTGTTGATTGCGCCTGCCGATACAATCACCTCTTTTTTTACTTGTATATTTACTGATTCTCCATTCACTAATTGGACCACAACGCCTGAAGCCACTTTACTAATTTCATCAATGTTAATTTTTGTTACTAGAGCATTTTTTAATACAAAAAGGTTCTTTCTGTCCTTAATCGGAGTTATAAAAGCTTTGGCGCTAGATAGCCTTTCGCCATTTTTCAATGTTCCTTGAGCTTTTGTGTATCCTAAATTAGAGCCGGCATTGATATCTGGGAGAATCTTATATCCAAGTTCACTTGCAGCTGCTATTATCTTGTCTCCCCAAGGAGCCGAACCGTTATATCGTCCGACATTTAAATACCCACCAGTCCCATGATATTTTTCACTGTTTTTTATCTCCATAACGCTTGAGTCTTCCATATTTTCGCTTTTCTTAAAATACGGCAACACGCTCTGATACCCCCAGCCTTCGTTTCCCATTTTCTCCCAGTCATCGTAGTCCTTGGTCGTTCCTCTAACGTAAACCATAGCGTTCATAGCACTGGTACCACCAAGAGCTTTTCCCCTCGGCCACATACATCGTTGATCATCCATTCCAAAACAAGAGCGATCATCTTTTTCGGTTGTATATTTCCAATCCATATCAGTGTCCACGAGGTTGTAAAATAATCCTGGTACCTTGAATACAATCATATAAAATCATAGTTAAACGGATTCTTCCGAACACGATTTCTCCGAACAGAATACTCTGAACACGAATTCTTCGGACAAGACCTTACAGAAGATGTTTACATCATTTTATTATCTTATTGATACTCATATATTCTAACTTGACAAATACAAAAAAAAATATCAATTTTTAAACATATTTGTCAAATTTTATTTGCAAATTTTATAATAAAACAATGGTTTTTATATTTAAAATATTTAATCTGTGTGCGGAAGATTCGGTGTACGAATTATTTTTATTCGGAAAAATCACCGAACCGTTTTATAATTATATTTTACGTTTATATTACGGATTACGGTGTCAAAAATATCCTCACACGAAGTAATTTCATTGCTTTGTAACAATGTATGAGATTCTCCTAAAAGAAATCGTGAAAAAAGATGATTCGCCATAAACTTTTCTATGCGATTTTGTAACATACCTCACTTTCGACGGGAGGATTTTCACCAGCTTCTATCAACAGTACCTTCCAGTCCTTAACTTCCGTCAACCTGTTTGCTACCACTGATCCGGTAGATCCTGCACCTACCACTACGAAATCGAACTGTTTGAGTCCTGAAAAATTGTATGCTTATCATTCTTTGAAATACTTTATTTACAATAATTATGAAATATAAGTGTAAGGTTACCTCTATAAAAGAATTATCTATAATAATAAGTTAGTTAAAAAAAAATCTTTTCTAACGTAGGACAGAGACGAGTTTTTGACTGTAATATAGGAAAAAATTCTAGTACGATATCTTTTCGTAGGTAATTTATACCGCATCAACGTGAGCCCTTAATTAGCGATGATAAATCACTGCTTGGTAAGCAAAGGGTTTGAGAATAAATTATTATAATGAGTTTCTAAACATTTTAATTGTAGATAATTTAATTGAATTTATAAATGTAATATGTCGGTTACCTGTAAATTATTGTCAGGTTTCTTGTTCTAATTGTTTGATATATACTGTCAATAATAAAAGATTTTTAGTACTTTTTTCACATAAAATTTATTTGATCAGGACCGGTTTCGCTCTTCGCGAGCATTATCAACTGATAAGAAAAATAAATTAAACAGAGCTATTTATACAAGTTAAATTGAAATAAAAAGGTGTAAGCAAACAACTAACAATGAAAAGGATTTACAAATTACATCATAATTACACAAAATTAAAATGCTTAACACCTATAACATACAATTAAATACACTGTTTAATTTATTTTTCTTATCAGTTGATAATGCTCGCGAGTAGCGAAACCGGTCCTGATCAAAAAAAAATTAAGTTGAAAAAGTACTAAAAATCTTTTATTATTTTTATTATAATGCCATTCCACCAAGTATTGACAGTGATATACTGTCAACATATTTTAAAAATAACTATTTTCAAATATATCAGCCGTTAATTCTTGCGGTGAGCAAAACCGGTACTGATCATAAAAATATAGAAGATATACAGAAATATAATGCATTTTCACCAAGAAACAACACCCTTAACGTTATTAATGGACATTCGTTGATTGAATTGAAATGTTGTGAAAATTGAGTTGTTAATGGTGTTTCGATATCGTTTTTTTTATATATATACAACCTCCGTTTAGCAATTGTTCCGTGTAGTCCTCGGGCCACAAGTCTTGGTTGACTAATTGGCACTGCGCAGCCATGAGTGTGCTGATCGTCGACATGAAGAGAGAACTCACCACTCCCGGTGCTCCACAGTATCCCGTGGCGTTGATGATGTCCATTGTCTCTACCTTAAACTCTTCTGCAATCAACGTGTATAATACAGTAAAAATTAGTCACGTTTTTTTAAATACATTAAGATATATGTATAATATTTTGGCTCGCGTAATTCTCCACACTCCAACCTCTGAAGAAATGAAATAGAAGACGATATTATTTTGTACATTTTTTACATTACAAACTTACCTACGCCAACCTTATCTTACATTATTTTATATTATTATTGGCATAAAATAGACAGCTCGTAACCCAAAAACCATTACTTTACAATACATACATATTTATTATATATATTGTATATGTTTTCAATGTTGTATGTAAGTTGCTACCAAGGAATCCTTTTGTGATCACGGAATTTCTAAATTCGCAATCTTTCATTCCGGAATCCCGGGTTTGATCATTTATCATTTTTTTTTTGTTTTTATTTCGGCCAAGCCTAGATAACGATGAGTGTGCCGTACCGTTAAATCCGTCTCTACTAACAAATTGTATGGCGGTTATATAATACGTAGATTGATTCTCAATTCCGATTCATGAGCTCATTTTTTCGTTAAATATAACATGTATGTTTGAAAGATTCCTTTTATGAATATGTTGTGATTCTTTATTTCCATTATATTTTATTATATTTCCAAGTAAGTAAACATGTATATTTATCAGTTAAATGTATTTTAATGAACTATCCAACCTCATTCTGTATTGAAATATTTTTTTTATAAAATAATTTTCTTTGTTTGCTTATGTTCTCGCAGATTTTTATTTCAAAGGCCTTAAGAAATGTTAATTTCTTCATAGTATGAAAAAGATTTAATTGAAAAATATATATGAATGTCTTACAAAGTTACAGCAATAAATGGTTTCATAATTATGTTATATTTCTTTGACATAAACTCCGGCCCGCTCATCTGAAAAAAGCCTCTGTTTTCAACTATGTAGCATGGCTTGTTCCTATAGGGGGCTTTGCCCGTATCCAAGATCTCAAATTAAAATTGAACAAATCTTATACCGTCCTAAAAAAAAAAGGTTTGCAACTGTATGCTGTATAAAATAATGAAAAAAACTCTCCTCTTGTCTATGGCTATTATAAAATATGAGAGGGAGTAAATCGGCAATTCATTAACTTTGTGGATAAACTGAGGTATACTGTCGAAAATAGTTTTATTATTGAAATATATGGTGGTAAATCGGGAAGCATTTAAATTTTAAACTTAATTTTTTACATGTTATAGTGAATTCCGAAATTCCGAAATCACTATTAAGACGATCCCGAGAGTACGGCATCGGATCCCGAGATTGGATGCCCTAGTTGTTACAGAATATGTAACGAAATATTTATATTTTTAGTTGCTAGCTTTTTATTCTAAGGCCTGTATCTTGACTGCATAGTGTATACTATATAATAGTTAACAACGTAACATCATTACCAATATTTCATACCTTTAAGTCCATGACATGTGGGCTGTAGCGCTATCTAATTTATTTTAATGGAACTGTCAAGTATCCGATAACCTTGTTATTTGCATCAACTAGAAAATTGTGTAAAATAGAATTGATCGCGAAAACAAATCCGCAGCGAAGAACCACAACTAGAAGAGACTAGAGTAAGTTGACGTTCGACGGAAAACCATGATCGGACGTGGTGCTATTCTTGATCTACTGGAAGTTCATCGTTACCGAAAAAGAAGTGGACCCATTAGCTTTTCCGGAGAAAGAGGCAAGATATTTCCGAGGATGGCGATCATCTAGTGCAGTGGTCGGCAAACTCATTAATCAAGTGAGTCAAATATCAACTATAGAACGATTGAAATTTCATTCGAGGATCATTTTTTTTAAAATTTATTTAGTTATTTTCTTGATTAGGCTTTTGCTTATAAGGTCCTCAATTTTATGGAGGTACGTTCGCTGAGATCGTACGACGTGAGAAGTTTTATGACCGAAAATCGACTTCTGCGCGTGGGACACGAAGTTTCAATCGCACAGTATGTGGTATTTTATGGAAGAGTCACACTTAAGAGGCCTAAGAACGGCAGTTTGCTGACCACTGATCTAGTGGAAGATGCTTCAGGGAAAGCCAGTGCAGCTGGGACCGGTTTTCGTACAAAATTCTTTAATATCGAGTATGTGCTGGGGTCGATTCAGTAAGGATACGTCAAGCTGCTATACCCATTCCTATGAAGAAAACGAGCAGTCGCGAAGACCTTTGTTTCTGATGACATAGCCCAGCAATTTGCCAATGTGATCCAGCCAGTAGGCTGCTGACACGCCTCACGTGGAGGACTCTGGAAGAGGCGAATTTAATATTTCGTATGAAGAAACATACTAATACCTATATTTTAAATAAATACCGCGGGACACACTTTGTGAACCCCTGCTTTAATGACACTGAAAAACCTAATTTTTCTGTTCCCAATTGTTTCCTTTACCCTTTGTTACTGCTTTAACAAAAATCTTTTTAGAAAACACAAAACGTTTACCGATATATTACTGAGTACAATATATTACTGTTTTCCTTACAAAAAATCCTGAAATAGAAAATACTCTTCCAGTTTTTGAAGAAAATCCATTTTTTTGCTGTTTATTTTTGTGACTCGTATGTACATTATGTATGGTAAATTCGACCTTCCGTGTTTTTTAGTATATATCAAACTTTTTTTGAGTTTGATATAAGCTTGGACTTGTATTCTTGTCAAAATGCAAGGCAAACATATTTGTCTTTATAACTATGGCAGTTTTAAAGGTTAACGGAATTTTCTAAGAAGACAAATGTTTAAATACTTATTTGCAAATATTTGTGTAACTAATAAAATCTGCTTAAATAGAATTGAATAAAAATTCCAGTTGGTAAAGGTTTTTCTTTTTAAACTAGACCACTAATGGTTTTATAATCAACAGGAAGCCGGTTGCGTGCTTTAATCAGCGACTTTTTTATTTTCTTAAGATAAATTTATAAATCTCAAACAAAACAAATCATTTATTCAAAAAAAATATATTAAAAGTTAAAAAATGAAATAAATTAATATTAGCATTAGTTTACATTTTTTTCAACTTTCATTGGACATTCATAGGTAATTAAATGTTGAAATATTAACTCTCCAATGGAGAATTTTAAAATGTCAAAAAATAAAATGATGATAATAATATCTTACCTTTCGTAGGTTCTGACTATATACATATGAAAAAATATAGATCGTTTTGGTCGAGATAAATTTATATATTTAAAAAAAATAAAAAGTATTTGCTTTAGCACGCCCATTGGCTCCCTAACTAAAATCAGTTCGCTAAGTAACGTGAAATAAACAAACCAATCCTCATACTTTCATCATGAAACCATTTGTGGTTGACATGACAACATAACCACTGTAATTTTGGGTACACCAGTTAGATGCACGGGCATAATATTGGGTATAAATAAGTTCACTGGTGATACCATTATCTATTTTTTATTTGTTCCTTAGTAATGTATGTCATTTATTTACAGGTTACATAAGTCATCTGCTGCATGTTTCTGCCAATCCTCTTTGATAAAATCAGCTGCCTTTTCGCCAATCATAATGCACGCTGCATTTGTATTTCCACTCACGATCTCCGGCATAATACTTGCATCAGCAACTCTTAAACCATCAACGCCAATCACCTTTAATCTTGGAGTCACGACGGCAGTTGGATCATCGGTTGGTCCCATCTTCGCTGTCCCTACTGGATGGAAAAACGTCGTCGAAGCTTGTCCAAACAAGCATTTCCAATAATCTTTGGTCTTAAATGTGTATTTATCACAAGCAGGCAGTGCAACTCTTTCCAACTTTACGTTTTCCTTTTTGAAAGCTTTAGTATTCTCCAATTTAAGCGTTTCTTCGGTTCCCTTTATTATTGTTTCTATATCTTCGCTTTCTTGGAAGTAATTTGCAAATATCAACGGACTTTCTCGAGGATTATTGCTTCTTAGCAAAATCTTGCCTCGAGATTTAGGCTTTAGCAAAATAATAAATACTCGGAGAACCTCGGCATCTTTGTTCAAATATTGATTTGACTGTCGAAATTCTTTGCCAAAATCTGCCAAAAAAAAACTAGAATTAACTGAAAATACACCAAACTGAATCTGGATATTCGGATATTGTGAGTCCTTTTTTGTATTTATAAATCCCACAGTATTGAACGTAGATAGACTTGCTAAAGATCCTTTCCTTTGCGTCAAATATGTGGCCATTTCCAACGCTGAATCCTTGTCTGAAATTTCTTGAGCAGTTCCTCTATTTGCAGTAAAAAATATGTTTGCACTTACATGATCTTGCAAATTCTCACCCACTGGCAAATTTACCACGGATTTAATTCCTATCTCATTCAAATGCTTTTCAGGTCCAATTCCCGACAGCAATAACAATTGCGGAGTGTTGATTGCGCCTGCCGAGACAATTACCTCTTTTTTAACTTGTATATTTACTGATTCTCCATTCACTAATTGGACCACAACGCCTGAAGCCGCTTTACTAATTTCATCAATGTTAATTTTTGTTACCAGAGCATTTTTTAATACAAAAAGGTTCTTTCTGTCCTTAATCGGAGTTATAAAAGCTTTGGCGCTAGATAGCCTTTCGCCATTTTTCAATGTTCCTTGAGCTTTTGTGTATCCCAAATTAGAGCCGGCATTGATATCTGTGATAATTTTATATCCATGCTCACTTGCAGCTGCTATTATCTTGTCTCCCCAAGGCACTGAACCGTTATATCGTCCGACATTTAAATACCCACCAGTCCCATGATATTTTTTACTGTTTTTTATCTCCATAACGCTTAAGTCTTCCATATTTTCGCTTTTCTTAAAATACGGCAACACGCTCTGATACCCCCAGCCTTCGTTTCCCATTTTCTCCCAGTCATCGTAGTCCTTGGTTGTTCCTCTGACGTAAAGCATGGCGTTCATAGCACTGGAACCACCCAGAGCCTTTCCTCTCGGCCACCTACATTGTTGGTTTTCCATGGACAAACACGAGCGAGGATCTTTTTCGGTTGTATATTTCCAATCCATATCGGTACCCCCGAGGTTGTTAAATAATCCCGGTACCTGGTATACAATAATAAATTGATTATTATATTGTTTATATCAATTTTAGTACATTTTTAGTATTTTTACACAGCCATTGACCCACATATTATGGATTACAGCGTCAACAGTATCAATTTAGGTAAACTTTTATCATAAAGATACATTTGAAATACAATAAAGATCGCGTAGAATCATTGGTATCTATCGCGTCTCTTGTGGAGACTGCCAAACTTCTTATGTAGGGCAGACAAGTAGAAACTTTAATATTATAATTAAAGAACATGTAAAAAAGTAACAATTTTTCAGAGATTGCCAATCACCTAATAGAAAACGAGCATAATTTTGATTAGAATAGTAACGTAAATACTCAATCGAGTAAATAAAAAAGGTTTACAAATAAATAGTTTAGAATTTGTAGAAATAAATATTTACAATAAAGAATTATTATTAAATAATATCTTAAATAATACAGGTTGCTCGTCACTGCTAAATTTATTTCCAATGGTTTAACCCTTCCTTATTAATACAACTCATTAGTTAATCATTTTGTAATGTAAATTTCATATGTAATAACATTATTGTTTGTTTGTTTTTCTATCCTCCCCTCCATACTTCCCGTTTTTATTTTTATAATATATCAGAATAGTACAATAAAAATCATTTGTATATAAACAAGCATTGTGAAAGTAAGATTGTCTGAGGATGCCTCTGAAAGGGGCGAAACACGTGTCACAGTTAGTAGCACAATACATGGAATAATCTAAGTTATTTTAAATTTTATATCAACAGTATTAATTTCTAAAAGTAATTCTCATTGTCTTAATAAAATGCGTTATTTTTTTTTTTGTATGTGGACTACAAAATTCTACAAAAAAAATAGTGGCAATGATTTGGCATAATCTTTATAATAAGATTTTGTAACATACCTCACTTGCTAGGAGAGGATTTTCGCCAGCTTCTATCAACAGAACCTTCCAGTCCTTATTTTCCGTCAACCTGTTTGCTACCACTGATCCTGAAGATCCTGCACCTACCACTACGAAGTCGAACTCCTTGAGTCCTGAAAATCATAAATTTGTATGCTCATCATTCTGAGAAATATTTTATTTACAATAATAAAATGCATGTCGAAGATTTCCATAAATTATCAAGCTTAACAGATTTAAGATATAGAAATATACAATATTTCTCTGTACTTATTTCCACTTTTATTCACCAATATCAGGACCGGTTTCGCTCATCGTGATCATAATTAACAGAGCATTAGCAACGCTCGCCATGCAAACCCGGACTTGATCTCGGTAAATAAATGTGTAAATAAGGAGTATTGTGTTTTTCTTTATATAATGCGTTTCCACCAAGTATTGACAGTGAACACCCTAAAGCGATTTAAGAGTATTATATTATGTAATAACAGTTTTAATCGAAAAATCATTGTAAATTAAAAATACCCCCGAACGCATCGGAAGGTAAAAATATTTTTTCACGTTACTTAATTATTGATTGAAGTGGCATTTACTTGGAAGATCTCCATTGGAATACTGTGCAAAATAACAAACTATTTTGTTCTACATGTTTTAAAAATAGCTATCAACTGAATTTAACAAAAACTGTTATATAATATGATAATGACTTTATTCGCAAGTTTTCAACATATTTGGGCTGATATGTCAGCTTTATTTTAATATGTGTTCAATATTTATTGAAATAGATTCATTGTTTAGTCAGTAAAAGAAAAATATGCCAACAAATTCTCTCTTTACATGGTGAGTTTTGGAAATTCCACAAATACCCATTAAGAACTTATTATGCCAATACTGATTATAAGCGTATATAAAGTATACAAAAATATATTAAATAAATGTATCACTGAGTCTAAAGCCATCGCTGGTGAAAAGGATAAGCTCATGGGAATTCCCAAAGATTTGAGTAGTGAGTGGTTTTAAGAATTATATTTATTTGTTTGTCGGCAAAGGTTTTATGATATTATTTATGATATTATTTATATAGGGTATAGAAGTGGAGAGCCCGGAAGGTTTAATATTTCGTTTAAAATCGGAAGACTGTGCAACTGTGCCCTATTAATTTCTAAAATTTCCTGGAAAAAGAGCTTATGACTGTCCGTATTTGGGTGTAACATTTTTATCCCTTGTTCCTGATTGAACACGTGTCCTTCCGAAATTAAGTGATTAGCAAAAGTAGACGTGTCCTTTTTCAGTCTAAAGGCTGCCATATGCTCTAATACTCTGATGTTTAAAGTCCTCTCTGTTTTGCCGATATATTTTTTTTTACAACAAGAGCATTGTAATTTCTGTGGGAGTGTACATAATTTGAACGATTCAAATTTAATACAAAAATATAGTTCATTTTCGCCAAGAATTAACAACTTATAAAACCTGTACAATAGTTATCAATGAATATTCGTTGAGTGAATTTAAGAAATATTGTGGTAATTGAGTCATTAGTTTTGATATTGTTTTTTTATATATGTATATATTATAACCTCCATTTATCAATTGTTCCGTATAGTCCTTGGGCCACAAGTCTTGGTTGACTAATTGGCACTGCGCAGCCATGAGTGTGCTGATCGTCGACATGAAGATAGAACTCACCACTCCCGCCGCTCCGCAGGATCCCGTGGCGTTCTGAATGTCCATGGTCTCTTCCCAAATCCAACTACAATCAAGTGTATTAAAAAGTTGAAACATATGGCGCTCTTTAGCCACATCAAGACATATTGAATACAGTGGAACCCCGATCTATCGTTCTCGCATTGTTCGTTTTCCCACATGGATCGTTTATTTTTCATAGTCCCGGCCAAACACCCTTAAGAATAATGTAAAAGAATCCCGCATTAACCGTTCCCCGATTTACCGTTTTCCTCGATCTATCGTTTAAATATTTTGGTCCCGTCACGAGTATTATCCCGATTGACCGTTTTCGTTGAATATTTTTCACACATAGTTTTGCCTCGCATTTCGTTCCGCGTTTTTTTTCAGTGGAACCCTGATCTACCGTTCTCGCTATCTTCGTTTTTTTTTTGCATGGATCGTTTATTTTTAACTCGACCAAGACCCCGTCATAACAATATTTAATAATTCCACGTTTATCATTCCCCGATTTACTGATTTCCTCGATCTATCATCTAAATATTATCGTCCCGTCCGAATTATTATCCCGATTGAGCGTTTTTGTAGAATATTTTTTTTTCGCTCGAATAGTTTTACATCGCATTTAGTTTCATAAATAAATAAGTTTTTTGAATATTAAATATTTTTTTGGTATTATCTGAAGACTTCCCGCATTATCGGTTTCCCGCATTATTCGTTCATTTATTACGGACCCTTGAAAAACGTAGTCGAGGTTCCACTGTATATCGACCCGTAATAAGCAGAAAATCGTTACCGATAATTTATAAATTTTCCTTGAGAATGATTTTTAAAAACTTATCTGCGGAAAATTGCGGAAAGGAATTCCTGTGCGGTTAGTAAATAGTAATATATGGTTAATGCCTATCCTGATTTTATAATAGAATTGTCTGATTACTTTCAGTTCTCTAGATCAGCGTTTCTCAACCGTTATCAACATAAAACAAACGATAACAAGTAAAAACACTAAAATGCACAGGCGCTAAAAAAGATCAGGCGAATGTGATAACGTTTCAAATTTGTTGTCACTGACGCCTTGGGTGTTAAGTCTATGATATTCAGAATTGTCTTATTTATTTGTATGTAGCTGTTCTGTATAAGATAACTTGGTAATATTTTAATATAGTCAACTGATTATCCGGGGTAATGATATGGAGAAAAGGCACGGATAATCGTGAAACATGAATAATCCGAACCATGTTTATATGTATTTAAAAAAAATACCACATTATACAACATGTTTTTAAACAGACAATTAATTTAACATGCTTATATTTCGGGTACGTAGTGCAGTGGTCAACGTCATTAACTTCCGTGGCGGATCTCATGGATTCGAATCCCATAACGGACATTTTTTTTCAATCGATATATCGATTTATGTTCTAAGCCAGCGTTTCCCAAATGATGGGTCGCGACCCGATACCGGGTTGCAGAAAGCAAAATGCCGGGTCGCCAATTTTCTAAAATAAATTTGTATATATACTATATAATTTCGTAATACCTCTCATTGATAAATTATTCGTAAAATTTATTTCTATATAGGTTTATCAGAGTAAATTATTTTGTATTATAACATATAAAGACTGTGTGGATAATATATATACTGTTTTATTTTACCTATAGGCCGGTGGTATAGGCCGTAACAAATTTGATGGGTCGCGACGGAGAAATATTAAAATGACCGGGTCGCGGGGGAAAAGTTTTGGAAACGCCGTTCTAAGCCATGGATGTTGGTGATGTTTAACAGAATCCCTCGCACCCTTCCGATCCTAAAATCACAGCGTAGCGAGAGCGATTAGCTAATCGCTAGTTATGTTCTAGCTCTATCCTCTCTATCCATACTTTCTTTTTTAAAAAAAGCTTGTGCAGCTGAGTAACACGCAGTTCTCGTATAAAAATATGTTGTAATACCTCCATTAGGAGGGTTTATATTTATATATTTGGCATTACGGCTAATGCCAATGCGTCAAATATTTTGAAGTTGAAAACGAGATAATACAAGATTAACTTTGAGAATTTTTTCTAAGTCATTCGAGATAAACTTGAAGAGAATTGACATTACAAACACCCCCGTCTGAGGTCTCAAATTTTAATTGATTTTTTTTTTAATTTAAAAAATATTCGGAATTACAGCGGATGCTAATGCGCCAAATATTTTAAAGTTGAATAATCATGCGAGAAAAACTCGATGAGAATTGACATCAAAAACACCCATGTCTCAAGTCTATAATTTAAATTTAAAAAATATCTAAATTTGACATCTACCTTACCGGGAACCGTACCCAGACCTGCCTGTTCAGTAGAACAAGCTCTAACCAACTAGACCACAGCAGGCAATGCTCCACATTGGGCGCCGACATGGATAAACACAAAACAATTTATGTATTACCAACATCTGTCAGGAATGTGACGATTTATTGTAAATAATAAACATATATGAGTAAAATTTTACCTTTCCACCAATATCCACCACCAACACAACTTGATCACTAACTGTTATTTGAAAACAGAAAGTTTATTTGATTTTTAAAATAACAATTAGCACAAAAAATTAATCATATATCTGTTAACACTAAGATGTGTTTGCCTTACTATTAATTTTTTGTAATATTTATATCATTTTTTTTTTGTTGCCGCAATCCAGTTGTTTTCAAATATTTACGATTGCCTTATTATTAATTATTTGTTATATTTATATCATGTTTATATAGTGTTCAAATATTTACTAAATAGTTTTATTATATTGTAAGAAAATGTTGGCCAACATTTAATACACACTATATTCTAAGGCACTATGACAAATTTTATGTTATTTGCTTTTCCTATCTTCATCCCATGGGTGTTTAAAGTTGGTTTATCACAGCCGCCTCCCAAGACGATATACACATAAAAAAGGAATAGGTACGTATTTCACTTATATTCGAGCAGAACTGTAAAGGATTACTTATGAATTAGGCACAAAAAACATGGTACATAATATCGAACATAACTTATTATTTAACTTAGAAACATAATCGAATTAGAATAAGGTAAATAATAAAACTAGGTATAATTTAAACCAGTTTATTTTGATTAAGAAACTGTTTTCAATAGTGTTCAGTTTAAATAAACTAGGAGTCCGTAAGGTCCACATTAGGAGCGGCCATGGTTAAGAAATAATTAATTATATTTTAAGGTGTTTACTGACAATACTTGGTGGAATGGCATTATAATAAAAATAATAAAACATTTTTAGTACTTTTTTAATACAATAAAACAGTGATATTTATACAAAAGTTAAGTCAGAAAAACAAGGTATGACAGACAATTGGTATTACAACTAAGCAAATAAATTGAAGCAAAATACAAGAAAAATAAACTATAAATAAAAAGTTGAAGACCTCTTAGCAATGCAAACTATTACATCAAAAATCAATTAAGTATGAATTATCATTAAAAAAGTAAAAGCCAAAAATGAGTGTATATAATAAATAAATTAATCTTAATGTCTGTCAACCATAATTAAATGTGGAAATTTCAGTAGAGTTCAATCCAACGAAATTGATTCCTGCAAAAAGATTAAATGCCATATCAATTCTTACAAAATAAATGCAAACTGAGAAAAAATAAAATTTTAAAGAAATAAAAGTGTACAAAAAAAAAAAAATAGGCTAGAATTTGGTTAATGAAACGGATACAACAAAGGTGATGATGCAAATACAAGCTGTTCGTTTAATAAATTAGAGTTAAGTAAGAATTTATGTCTTTTTAATTATAAGATCTCTTGTTTATCAAGTTTTAAAGATTTACTGTTAACATGCAGGATTTGAAAGTTTATAGAGATATCTAAATCGTACTAAATCCTGATCCAATAATTTTTTTGTGGAAAAAGTACTAAAATTTTTTTTTTAATTAACTATATATTAAATAAAACTTTTTAGTCGACAATTTGCTGTGTTATATGTTGTTTAATTACAGTACATTACGACGCTTGAGTTTACTGCATGATTAATTGCTTGACAAAAAAAGGTAGATAATAGGGCATCCAATCCCAGGATTTCGCGATTGAACATTCAACATAAAATCGTCTTTAAATTCAAGATTGAGAATTCAGGATTCAGCGTTTTTGAAATCCTGCGATTTTTCAAAATTAAACGACGTGGGACCTTTTTTTAGTTCTTCCCAGAACTTCGAATACAAAATCCCTTGAAATTTACGGAATTGCCTAAATGAACCAAAATTTTGGACATTCTTTTTTTTAGCGCTCGCACAGCTTTTTCTTATTTTCTCAATCCCGGGACTTCACAAAATTGGACGGGATCCCAGGATCAGAGGCCTTAGGAGATAATGCGCTAGATGTGAGTTATATTCGGGTGTGCGCAATGAATCAGAGTTGCTTATGTAGAAATGTCAACTAATATATCTTCCATCTTGTTAGCTGAACAAAGAGTTTTTTTTGTGTACCACTAACGTTTACAATTACTGAAATATCGTTATGTATTTAAATCAAGTTGTAATCAGTTCTATGAGAGAGACAGTGGGCGTGAGACTTCATCGTATCGAAGACTAAATACGGGCATCGAGGTAACACAATGCTACGCCCTTGTGTCATTACACCGTTGTCAATGTCGTCTGATATCACATTAACTACTGAACTTATATGCTGTGTATTTATTACCTTCATGGTTGACACTTAGGGTATTGACTGTCAATCATTAATGAATAAACTCATGTATAGGGCGATTGTTCCAGTTAAGGGACGGGTGTTTTTTCGAAAGGTATATTAAATTAATGAATAAACATTTTTTCCATTGATATTTTATAAAACAGGTACCAAATGATAACAAGTGAAAATAAAAACAGATAATATTGTTCCACACATAAAATAAGAAACAGTTT
>CM062841.1:7471250-7560579 GCA_031772345.1 Himalopsyche anomala | reverse complement strand
TGTTATGTTTATTGTTTTTACTAAAACACTTTTATGTGTTGGTTCAATTTTATTTAGATAACAATATATTACACTTTATAAATCAATAAATCAATCTTATAATTAATACGAAAATCGTGAGAATATGACAGGTTTCAATTGTTTTCTTATTCTACTGAAGTTTCATACTTCAATTGTTTTATTCTAAAGCACGAAGGACATTTGAAAATAGAACGTCATACAGAATAAAACATAGTATGGTATGGTATTGAGTATACATAACATCTCCCCCCTAAAGAATAAACTTATTGGTAACTTAAATGAGTTTATACAATAAATATATGATTATAAGAAACATTGAGATGATGTACATAAGGTATTTTAAGTGATTGTAATGGAGGAGATGGGTTTTATTTATTTATTTGTTACTTCAACAATCATCATTTAAGATATTTACATCTGGAATAAATATATAATAATTTTATGTTTGTACATTTTCACTTATTAGGATTACATTTTAGAGTAACTTTTACATTCAGGTTTTACAAATAAAATCTTGGTTACATAGTTGATAACAATTTTATATAGTATGTAAGAATGTATATTGTGATTTTAAGGTTGAATAAACATGGTATTTTTGAGATAATGTAATGATTGTCGTAATCTGTTTTAAATCCACTTACTGTAAGGGATCTAAAATAGCAAGTTTCACTCTGTTAGTGTGAACTTTGATTAATTTATTTTTTACTTTAATAGTAATATTAAGAGGACTGTTGACTTTTATGATTTCGTACGGACCTTGGAAGTTAGGAGATAATTTTTTAGATTTATTTAGTTTAGTAGCATTATTTGTTAAATATATTTTATCACCGATTTTAAATTTTCGTAAGGTTTTATTTTTGTTATGCCTTAATTGTGTGTCTTCTTTTCTTTCAACTAGATTCTTTCTAGCTATTTCATGTGATTTGGTTAATTTGAGCTTAAGATTATCTAAAAACGAGTCATATGTATATTTAAATTCGGGTATTATTATAGCTGTTGGTAGTTTTGGTGAGTTTCCGTAAACCAATTCGAAAGGTGTAAATTTTGTAGCAGTGTGTGGAGTAGTGTTATAGCTAAACATAGCAAAAGGTAACCATTCGTCCCAATCGGTTTGACTAGGAGATATATAATGTTTTAGATAGTCGGCTAGAGTAGCATGGCTACGCTCTAGCGCACCATTACTAGTAGGAGAATACGCACTAGTTTGGATTTGTTCGATTTTAAAAAGTTTGGCTACTTCTTTAAGTATGTTTGAAGTAAAATCTTTTCCTTGATCGGTAAGAATTTTTTCAGGGATGCCAAATTGACAAATGAAATTTTTAGTTAATTGAGATGCAATTGTCATTGCTTCATGATTAGGAACAGGGTAACATTGAGAATATTTTGTAAGATCGTCTTGAAGAGTTAAAATATATTTATTTCCACTTTCGGTTAAAGGTAATGGACCTACTATATCTAAAGCTATACATTCAAACGGTTTTCCGCTAGTCGTAGTTATTTCTATGGGTTGTTTTAGATTTTGACGATATATTTTGTTTTTCTGGCACGATTCACATTGTCTGATATATGTTTTAACGTCTTTTTGCATATTAGTCCATTTATATTTGAGTCGTAAACGATTTAAAGTTTTATGATATCCTGAGTGTTCGCTTATAGGAGAATCATGATACTCTTTAAGTATTTGTGGTATTTCGTCGTGATGAGGATTAATTATTTTATTATGACAGATCGTTATATTTATGTTTGAGTTGTGAAAAACATATTGGATAAGTTTCTTTATCTTTTCCCAATTTAAGTTTTCTAAGCCACTATCAAGGCGTGGAAAAGAGATATTTGTTTCTTTATCACTATTTAGAATATTTTTTAAGTTACATAATGCTTGAAAGATAGAAAAGTAATTTGATTTTTCCCAAAAGTTTTGTTTCGTTATTAAATGGTAAACATTATTTTTATTTTCTGTTGATTTTAATACGTCTCCTACTTTAGAGTGTGTATTTAATAATTCGTCATAATTAGAGATCATTGAACTTATTTCTAAAGCTATTCCTTTAGACATCGATTTGTCGTTAGAAATACAATGTGCTATAGATTGCTTTTGGTTAAGAAGAGATTCATCTATTTCATAAAATTTAACGTTAAATGTTTCATTTTGTTTTTCTAGAAAGTTGTCATACGAAAAAGTTTGAGAGGTCATGGTATTTAAAATTTGATTTTCAATTCGAGACAATGCATCAGCATTAGTATTAGAGTAAGATAATTGCAATTCATTTTGCAATCGTTGTTGAGATTGATCATTATTTGTTGAATTTAAATATTCTGCCTGAATGGTTTTCACATTCCGAGTTATTTGATGATTTTCTGAATTATTAGGAGGTTGGAAGTTTTTAGAATTACTGAGAGTTTGATTAGTTTGTGAGTTATTATTTGAAGGATTTTGATAATATTGATTTTTTACGTTGTTGTTGAATTGCTGAGATTGATCATTATTTGTTGAATTTAAATATTCTGCCTGAATGGTTTGCACATTCCGAGTTATTTGACGATTTTCTGAATTATTATTTGAAGGATTTTGATAATATTGATTTTTTACGTTGTTGTTGAATTGCCTCTTCCGACATTCTTCTAAGATATGTCCTGATTTTTTGCAGTATCTACAAAATTTTGAATTGTATTGAGATGTAAGATTACCGACAAATTGATTATGTTCTGAATTTAGAGAGTGTGGCTTTGATTGTTTGGTTAAATAATTATGATTGATCTTATTTGGGTTAGAGTTCATTTCCCTAACTGCATTATAAAACTTTTCTTCTTCAACTGCAATATTTGTTGCCTCAATAAGATTTTTGGGTTTTGAAAGCCTGACTACTGTTGATAGTTGACTGGTCATACCTAAAATTAATGTATTAAGAGCGCTGTCTTCAATTTGTTTTATTCTCCCTTTCAATTCTTCATCGTCCTTGTTCGAAAATCGAACAGCTCCGATAAGATTATTAGTGCAATTTTCAACTCTTTGAATGAATTTTATTACTGGTTCGTTAAAGTTTTGTTTACAATTTCTTAATTCTAGTTCTAACTGAGATGTGTGTTTATTTTCACCGTAGGTATTTATTAGAAATGATTTGAATTCGGCATAGTTTTTAAAATTATAATTGGCAATTGTGTATTTGGCATTTCCTACGACGCAATGAATCATAAATTTTAGAAGTATGTTTTTTTGTTGCTCTGAGCATAGTTCGTATACAGTATCACAATCTTTAATAAAAGGATACAGATTTCTTTTCTCTCCGTCAAATGTCGAAACAAACTTCATCAATGTATCGATAGTGAGTGTAGGCATTTTGATGTGAAAGTGTATAGATTGAGTAAGAAAAATTGTTACAAAAGTTACTCACAGAATATGATGAATAATATATTGCATAAAGTTTAAACAAACGTTGACTTGAAGATGAATTTGGTTCTAGTAGTCGTTGAAATAGGTTGTTGGCAGCTTGCAGATTTTTCTTGTAGTTGGATGTAGAATCGGCAAAGAAGATGTAATTGAAGTCGGCAAGAAAATGTAGTTGAAATCGGCAAGATGATGTAGTTTGAATAGTCGATGATGAATTTCGCAGAATTTATTGTCACCATGTAGAAGTTGAAGATTCAATAGTAGATTTTGTAGATATATCGACGTAGAAGATTTTCGATGATAGATTTCGTAGAATTGGAATTTGAAGATTTAGTCTTATTCTAGTTTCGTATTATTATTATTATTATATTTTGATTTATTATAATTTCCGTTCGATTTAATCGATGTACTTTTATTATATTAGATTTATTTTATTCGTGTATTTGATTCGTGCTAATTTTTTAAGAATTTTATTCACCGTTAATTTACTGTCACCATAAATTTCTTAACGTTATTTTAGCACATATCCCACTTCTGACACCAATTTTTATGTTATGTTTATTGTTTTTACTAAAACACTTTTATGTGTTGGTTCAATTTTATTTAGATAACAATATATTACACTTTATAAATCAATAAATCAATCTTATAATTAATACGAAAATCGTGAGAAAGTGACAGGTTTCAATTGTTTTCTTATTCTACTGAAGTTTTTTACTTCAATTGTTTTATTCTAAAGCACGAAGGACATTTGAAAATAGAACGTCATACAGAATAAAACATAGTATGGTATGGTATTGAGTATACATAACAGCACTTCCTTCATTGTTAATTTAAAAAAAATGCTTTTAACGGCCAAGATATATTTATTTTTACTCTCCTGATAAAAATACGTTTCGTGACATTTGCTTTTTTATGCCAATCCTTTCAATAAATGTTACTCATACAATCCTTATCTGTCGCCTTGTTTATGTAGAGTATTAATTTTATTATTATAATCATTTTTGTAAGCATACCACTTACATATGTATTTATTATAATAATGCAAGCTTACCCAGCTATTAATTAAATCCATTTCATATTAACGTTATCAAAAGCTAATGTATAATTTATGAGTAATCATCCATTGTCCATAATTACAAAGATAAGTAGAACACAAAAATCAGATTTATTATATCAGTGTCAGTTTTGCTTTGCCAGTGAACAGAGCTTTACTCTTATGATACTTGTACGTGTGCTCAGCTTGTTTTTAAAGAATACTTTTTTCTTGTTGAATCTTCTTATTCCGATCAAATAAAATTGTTTTTAAAATTCTAAAAAATATTGTAAGATTGTTATGATTCAATTTTGTATGTCAATGTTGCCAGTATGTATTCGCTTTTAAGCAAGGGCGTATTATTCATAAATGTTTGGACATGTACCGAGCCGTATGTGTACATTTTTTAGTGTGGTCTCTTTGCATACTCTACTGGATTTATTTTCTGTTGCTGTTATTATTGTTTGATATTCTGGTTGGTGAATTGTACAAAATTCTAATTCGAAGTGTACTCGGTGACTGCACTATTATGTGGTTGCATAAAACATGTTATAATAAAAGTAATTTTTAGTCAATATAATCAATAAAGACTTTGAATAAAAATACGATTTGGGTATTTGATATTATGGTTACTTTATTTTGTAATGTAAGTTTCTAAATACTTAAATTATAAAAGTATATTTGAAATGCTAGAATATCACGTGAAAACAGTTTTCTGGGGCTCGATACATAGTCAGCTGATAACATGAAAACATTGTTACTAAACTCCACGTATTAATTCACGAAGCTAATTAATGCCTTTTCAACTTTTCATGCATGCATTTCGCTTTCCTACAAAATGGCCAAAAGATTTTCACATAATTATATCGTAACCAATGTGCCGCGGCTTAGTGTTGGTCTGGGTCCGTGTTTTCAATTGAAGTCAAAGGTGAAAAACCTGCGACCCGAAGACCAATCAATGTTTCTTTTCCTGAAGAATATAGCCGAATTTTACTTACCAAGAACCTTCAAGATTAAGATTAATCAAGAAGAAGAAATTTTATCAATCACCATAACGTATCCGACTAGTCCAGTTATTTTTCTGAAGGCTATATTAAGGTGCAGCCACTGGCTACACTCCTCAATTAGCAGGATTGACTACGGAATTCATCATGAGATATAACTAAACATATTTTGAAAGCAATACCTTTATTGATACATTGTCATTTTTACTGATAACATAGATTTTTTTAATAATAATTACAGTAATCTTTTTGGTTACTTAAAATACCTACTATTATTTTTTATAACATTTTAAAAAACTATCTATCACATAAATATTATATAATATTGACTAAAAAACTGTTTCTAAATATTATAGTTACTTAACCAATCTTCTTTAATCAAATCAGCAGCCTTTTCTCCAATCATTATTGAAGGCGCATTTGTGTTTCCGCTCACAATCTTTGGCATTATGCTTGCATCAGCTACCCTTAACCCTTCAATTCCTATAACCTTCAATCGGGAACTGACAACTGCACCTTTATCATTACAAGAACCCATTTTTACTGTTCCTACTGGATGGTAAAGAGTTGTAGATGTTTGAGCTATCATACATTTCCAGTAATTTCTACTTTTAAATTCAAATTCGTCACAAGCTTTAAGCTTTAATTTTTCTACCTTAGCATTTTCTTTTCTAAATGTATCAGTATCTTCAAGAAGTATAATTTCTTGGATACCTTTTAACACAACTTCAACGTCATCATTTTCTTTAAAATAGTTTGCATAAATCAATGGTTTATCAAAAGGGTTTTTAGTTTTTAATAATATTCTGCCGGTCGATTTTGGCTTGAGTAATACTACGAATACTTGTATCAACTCAGCGTCTTTATTCATTTCTTCGCTCGAATTTTTCATCTCACTGTTGTACTGCGAGCTCTCGTAGTACGAAGATAGGAAATATTTGTTGTTGGCTAATATAGAATTGAAGTGATACTGAATATCAGGAAAAGGTGATTCGTCTTTCTTGGTGTTAACAAACCCTATAGTATTTAACGATCCAACTGCTCCGAGTGGTCCTCTGCGTTCATTCAAGTATAAAGTCACGGCTTTAGTGACATCATCTGCAGTTAATTCTTTGGCCACTCCTTCATTTGCCTTGAAAAAGACAGAAACAAAAACATGGTCTTGCAAATTTTCACCCACTGGAAGATCTTTTAATACCTTTATTCCCATTTCGTTCAAATGTTTTTTTGGTCCAATACCTGATAGCATTAATAGTTGGGGTGAATTTATTGCACCGGCTGAAAGAATTACTTCCTTCTTTACTTTAATTGTCTTCTCTTCACCATTACTCATTCTTAAAACTAAACTATTAGCTTTTTTGGCAATCGGATCGAAAAGAACCTTGGTGGCTCTTGCGTGCTTAACAACAAAAAGATTTTTTCTATCTTTAACTGAAGCAATGAAAGCTTTTGCGCTAGACATGCGTGTGCCGTGTTTTAAAGTTCCCTGAACTTTCGAGAATCCCAGATTCTCCCCAGCGTTAATATCAACGTGCATTTTGTAGCCGCGTTCTTCTGCCGCAGCCAAAATTTTATCACCCCATTCAAGGGAGTCATTAAAACTGCCGACGTTTAAATACCCTCCTGTTCCGTGATATTTTTTGTAATCCGTTTTAAGCACGTTCAAATCCTCGATGTTCTCACTCTTTTTGAAGTATTTTAGTACATTTTCGTATCCCCATCCGGTGTTTCCACTTTCCTCCCAGTCGTCGTAGTCCTTCCGGTTGCCCCTGATGTAGACCATAGCGTTGATGGCGCTGGAACCCCCTAAAACTTTTCCTCTGGGCCAAGCGCACTGTTGGTTTTTCATCGACAGGCATGATCGAGAATCTTTCTCAGTCACATACTGCCAGTCAATATTAGTCAGTGGATTTGAAATTAGTAACCCTGGAATCTGAAAAAAATGAAAAATAATTGAATGCAATGTCTTCAACTGATCATATTGTTCTTATAATTTTAATATTTATGAGTGTATATTATATAAATTGAAATCCAAAAGAAATTATGGTTTAATTGTCATGGTTCCCGAAATGAAAATTATTTCTTTCTTGTTTTTTCCTTATATGTACGTGAAATTTTAACAAATACTTTTGACATAATTGAATTTAGAAAAAAATAAATATATCTATTTTAAGTTTACATTTCAATTGAAAAAAATATTCAGACACCTTACGTTTTTCGTTGCAAGTAGATAGTTTAAAACGTTATTTCCTTCACACAGACCATTTACAAAATACTAAATATCACAAAGTTGCTTATCAATTGCGTGAAAGTTTCGCCAATTTCCTTTAACTATTAAAAACCAATAAAAATGCAATTTTAGCTACACAAAAAAAGTAGTGCGCCATCGAATACAGTCATTTCATCTAAATCTTATACCCAAAAGTAGTAAAAATGTTTAAGTAATTACCTCACTCTCAGCCGTTGGATTTCCACCAGCTTCAACAAGAAGAACATTCCATTTGTCAACTTCGGTGAGCCTATTTGCTATTACCGAACCTGCTGATCCAGCACCAACCACTGCGAAGTCGAACTCTTGAAGTCCTGAAAAGTGAAATTATAATATAATATATGCATCAGATTGTTTTGTTTCTCTGGCTTTAATTTCATGCCTGCGCTCTATTGTTTGAATCCCCGGCTATAAATTTGCCCATTTAAATTTTTGAACTCTTTCTAAATAATAAATCGATATGTTAATTTTGGCCTTCCAGTTCGAAATGCGTTGACATTTGGTCCGAAAAGTAGCGACCGGGATGAAAAAAAGGAAATTATCTGTTACATTTGATGTAAGAGTGACAATTATTTACCGTCACTAAGAATCTGCTCAGTATAATCTTTCGGCCACTTCTCTTGGTCCAGTAAGTCGCACTGGGCAGCCAGGAGTGTGCTGAATGTCGTCATCATTAGCGAGGAAAAAGCTCCTGGAGCCGAGCAGGAATTTGTCATAGTCAGCACATCCATTGTGGTATTGAAAGCGGTTCACTCATCACTTAAAAAATATCTTATTAAAACTAAACCAAATTAATTACATCTTTTAATTGAAAATACTCATTTAAGAAATCTGCATACTATTTTTGTCAGCATTTATGAGGTAAACATGTTTCTCTCATTGAAACATGAAACCAGTTTTAAAAGATTTTAGTTTGTTTCCGTGTCAATTTTGTTACTCTTCACCCTACCAATTAGGGTCTCCAATCCCGGAATTCCGTCTAATTTTGCGATCCCGAAATTTGGCGGGATTGGTATGATCGCGATCCCGGGATTTCGGTATTGACAAAAAACGATTCACGTTGATATTTTGGGGGAAAAGTATAAGGAATTGAGGATTTCAAATTCCTCGGCGAGCTTAAAAAAACGAGTTTCAGAGATATTCTGGGGAAAAAGTATAAAAGTATACGACCCACCAAAACTTTTCTCAAATTATACATGATTTCGCGATGAGTGCCCAATCACGGGATCCCAGGGTCCCGGTTTTGAAAATTAATCAATCCCGAAATCCCGGGATCACAAAAAGGCTCCGGGATTGGATACCCTACTAACAATCTCATCTAGCTAATACCTTTTTCAGCTATCATGTTTAATTATATTAGGGTTCATTGCGTATTGTTATATGATATAAGTATATATAAACTACATTAGATATCTTAAATAATTACCTCGTATACAAGTAATCTTTTTTTTACGCTATATTGTTCCAGAGTTATTGGTTCCAGAAAGTGGCGCGTAAAAAAAACCTCATTTTTATATATAATTTGATAAATCGGTTCCAAATCCGCGTTAAAATGTATATAAAAACGTAACGGTGCCGTCCAAAAAATCGCGTAAAAAAAGGATTGGGTGTAATTGAATATGATTTGAGTGAAAAAATCCAACCCTTCCCCGAAACATTACAAGTAGCTTTGAGATTTAACAAGCTCCTTGTTAGCGAATTGGCAGCCTACCGTTTGGTACATCGGTTACATTTTCTTACAGAAAAGGGATCATTTTTAACATTTATCTTAATAATATTACAATATATTTTGTAGTATCTTTTTATCACTGAATACCGTTAAAAAAAAAATCTTTAATAATATTTTTGATATAGTGTTTTTGGTGATTTTTGTTTATTGTCACGTAAACCCTTGAATTATTTATGTATACTGTATGACGAAAAGTACAAACTTTTGTTTTTTTTTTTTTTTAACTGAAGTCGGTTTTAACATAGATGCCCAATGGTAAAATAAAATTCATTATTCCAATTTTTCTACTAGATGTTGTCTGAAATCAAAGGAAGGGAGCCGTAGTTTTTGAAAATCTTGATCTGAGGCAATATCTAAATATAGTACTGTATATTAGTATTCAAATTCACTTTTAACTGTTATAAAATTCAATTTTCGCCGGGAAAAATTATGCTGTATTCTTTAATACAAGTTTATTGATCATTTACGATATAACTTTCAAAATATATTTTTTTAAACAAAATGTTGTAATTTATGAGTGTACTTTTAGTAAAAACTGTTAATTTTTATAATAAGTAGAAAATCATGCATTATTAGGTTTACAGTTATACAAGCTCCATGAGCTACTGTGAAAAAAACGATGTAGTAAAAATATAATAACGAGGGATCGTTTCCATTAGTTAGAACATAAACAATATGTCAATAAGTTACTATATGACCAATGAATTTTGTAAGGCTCAAAAATTTCAATGAAATTCATTGTAAATGCAGCTATGACAAAGAATATATGATAAATATATATAATAGTTACAACAAGTTATTTCAAATAAGACAATCATTTTGCCTTTAAACCCTTTCAGAATTCATAGACAACTAATTTCAAAATTTTGAATCCCACGAAGTACTAGCATAATTTCATTTTTTAAATGCAGAAACATATGTATAATGACCACAAACAAAATTCAAGTGTCTTAGTATGAAAAATTACATTGAATTTAAGCAAATTAGCTATTTTGATATTTCTTGCTTTATTGATCAATGTTGTGGTCATCATTTTTTTTTCACATAAAAACTTACTAAATGTATATTTATCGTACATTTTATTTCTATAAAATCAAATCACGAACACTTACAACAAAATCATTTGACTCCGTCTGATGACCAAAGACGACTAAATTTGTTATTTTCTAATTACTTAGGAATCATTATAGTTGTCATTGATCACTAATAACATCAAACGTGTTTTATCATTGGCATTTTAATCGTCGAATTTTTTTTTAAAATGCGCAGTTGCAAAACCCTCTAACAAGCCGTGGTGCACGGTCTGGCAACGCTTTATTTTTTTAAACGAATGGTCTATGATTGACATGAGATAATTTATTTCTGTTACAATGTACGAAACTTATCGTAATTGAATTGTCATTTTATATTATTCCATGCCCTTTCTATACAACGTGAAAATTATATAAAAACCTGATACAGCAATAGAAAAATAAGTAAACATCTCAGTATATCTAATAGTATTCTATTAAAATATTTTTAAAACATAATTAATGCATTTGGTTCTGGTAGTTTATTAAAAAATACCTAGTTTTACTTACGATTAACATCATCATTGAGATTTATAATAAATGAATCCTTTTTGAAAAGAAAAAGTTAACTCAGCGCCATTTTCAGGATTTTTTTACTTCAATTTATTTGCACATTATAATTTAAGTGTCCTAAAACATCATATTTATAAAAAAATATATTACATATGTATATACTTAGGGAATCCAATCCCGGGATTCGGGATCCCGGGATCCCGTACAGTTTTTGATACATTTCAATCCCGGGATTAGAAGAAATGATCCCGGAAGCTTCGGGATTGGTTTTCGTATAAAGCAGAATTGTCTTGGCGTTGTAAAATAAAACGCAGCCAATATACAGACTGTCTTATCGTCAAATTTAATAAACAATGTTCCATTGTTCATTATTTTACAATGCACAGTTAAGATATCATATTCGAAAATAAATTCTGCCGACGAAATCAATAAAATGAAATACTAGAAGTCATTTATGGTAATAAATTACGTTTTAATGAATCCCAAAAATATTAAATTCTACAGCTTATTATAGATTACTGTAAGAGGACACGTTTGACGATAAGACGTTATTTTTTAGTATGAAATGTTTCTTGTTTCTTTATCTGCATTGTGCATATTGAAATGTTAATTGACTTTTTATTTATTTTAATGCCACTTCGGCTTTGCTCTATGAAGACATTTTATGTTGTTTGTTATCATTAATATTATTTGTCAAATCCAGTGTGACGATAACTCGAAGTGATTTTTCTATTGTTCTAAACATGTACATATATAACTTTATTTAAAATAAAATTTGAAAAGAGGTGATAAAACAATAACATAATAAATCTTTAAAATTATACTCAACAAAAATTCACTCGTTTCAGCTCCTATATAGTGCAACAAATATTTTTCATTAGTTCTACGGTTGAATTTCCAGGAGACATCGAGTATTTTAATAACATATTTTTACCCTTCAATTAAACATTAACAAGGAACAGATATTTCGAGTTCATAAGAAAGATGGTGATATAAGTTCAATACGGAAACACTTTTTTACGCCTGTGGATGCAGCCACAGCTAAGGGTAAAGAGTGTAGTATGGTGTTAAAAACAGTCGAGGAATCTACAAAAGGACTGCACACGCATTTATTTTCAATACACAAAATGAAAATTCATGGACCAACTTCCATCAATTCATTTCCATCGAATACAAGTGGTTCTACTACAAAAGCCACAGAATGTCCTGAACGGCTGTTGAAAAGAAAATTAATTTCCGACTATTTTTTAACTAAAGAAATAAATAATGTATAAAATAAATGCTTTATATAATATAGAATAAGTTGTATTATTAATTTTTGACCAATATTATAAATATCATTTATAAAATAATGTGTAAATATAAAAAAAAAACTATAATTTCGGGACTAGCCCCGAGATCCCGGGATCGAAAAATTGACACTGGATCATTAAAAATACATGACAATTTCAGAAATCTTTGCTCTTGCAGTCTGAAGTAGGTAGATACTTTTATCAGCTGTCGACATTAATTATTTTAAGTTATATTGCGTATTTTTATATAATGTATGCATATTAAGTTCGTTTAATAATTATGGCGCATATTTTTTACGAGTAATTAAAAAATCCACTCATTCACCTGTACATCGCGAATAACTGAGATTAAGAGAGCTTTTTGGTAAAGTATCGGCAGCCCATAGCTGGTTATATAATATAGAATAAATTGTTTAATTTATTTTTCACAAAAAAAACAAATTTTATTTCTTAAAAAAATGTACTGATCCCGGGACCAGTCCCGGGATCCCGGGATCGAAAAATTCTAATCCCGAAATCCCGGGATCAAAATTTTGGCTCGGGATTGGATTCCCTATATATACTTCAAAGCAACAAACAAACCTCCAATAATATCTGCGCATTTTGATTTGAAATGAGTAAATATCATACCTATATAAATAATTTTAATTTTTTAAATATATCGTCCATATAACCCAGCGGTTCCAACCTTTATGCTACTGCGCCTCCCTAAAATAAAAATAAAATTGCCGTGCCTCACTACCTTTTATTTTTTTAATAAATATAATAATAGAGACACGTTTGAAATAAAAATCACGTTTTCACAGAGGTTTTAGTGAGCTATTATCGCAATAATAATTCTATCAAATTTTTTTTAACGATGTTTGTCAGCTCAAATTCAACATCTTTACTTTCGATAAATAGATTCTGTATCCACAAAAACGTTGAGAAATTAAGGTCTTTATAATAATTTGAAAAATGCAGCAATAAACCAACAAAGTGTCCATTAAAAATATTTTTGCTTGCTTCGATATTGGCTGTGGTCCAGAAATCTTGTGAAAGTGAAAACATATATAATTCATTTTTTGTAAATTTGATTTCTATAACATCAGCTTTTTCTTTGTCTTTTTGGACTGTATAAGCATTTGTGATTCCTGCATTGATTTATACATTAAACCGCTCAATTTTCCAAAATTTCAACCAAATAGGTCGTTGTGTGCATTACCGAAAGAAAATGTTGGCTAAGGCACCATTTTACAATCTTGGGCTCCAGATTATTTTTAGTATGAATCAAAAGTTCAGTAGGTATGTATTAAAATCTAATAAAAATAAAATAAAAAGTTTTGGCTCCTCCCCTGGCCTCCCAGGTTGTAAACCGCTGATATAACCTGTTTCAAAATGCTTTACATTGAAAAATTGTCGAAAATAGTTTAAAGACTGGTAATAATTATAATTACCATCGATTAAATCAAAAAACAATAAGTAGATCTGAGTAGAATGAGTAGAGATGTAATAAAAAGTTTTTTTTTCATATGTGTCTTATTCAATGAAAAAATCGTCAATTTTGCAGTTGCGAGGTGATCTACGTATGTACATATACCTGCCTTAAAAAGATGTTGATATTAACTGAGACTTTTAGGACTATACGTAAATTGCGAATTTGCTCACAGCACTGCTTGTAGAATTTGCTTTGGACATGCTTTTGGTATTTTTAATTTTTTTGAATATTTATGAAATATGAATATTTATGAATTAATGTAAATTATTTTATTATTCTGTTATTCTTTATTCTATCTGATTAATTTTGTTACTTTTCTCTGAATTATGGTTAATATATGCACGGCGCACCGACGTCAGTAATGATTTGTATTGTCCTTTTCTTTTTCCGGTAATAAATAAATTTAGTAGTTTCAATATTGTTCATGTCTTTCTTCAGTATACTTCTTGGTTGTAGGCACATATTTTTAAGCTACACCAGCTGTCACGTACGTATAAATCGTCGACCTCCAAAACCTTGCGATGAATTCTCCGTTTAGCTATCAGAATGACCCTAAAGTCAAGTCCTGGCTTGGTCAATATCAAAATGTCAAGGAACTTGAAAATAGATGAATAAATCAGCAGTTGTACTATTATTTGTGTATAGCAATAATTTAATACAATTTAGCATTTGCCAAACAATGTTCAAGGGAACTGTAGTTTTCCTTGTAAAGTGACTAAGTTTTGCGCGAAAAACTACCACAGAGTAGGGCATGAAATAAACCATCCAAAGGAACTAACCGGTTTTTGGTTTTTTTTTCAAATAAATGAACCGGCCTACCGGCTTAAACCGGATTTTTTTTCAAAAAATAAACCAATATTCCAAAACAAAACAAAAAATATAGGGCATTTTGATAATCTTTGATGAACTTATAAAGTGCATAAATGAGTAAAATAACTTTTAATGTTTAATTTTTTTCATCCAATTCCGCTCAATATAAAAAATTCTCGAAAATAGTTTGAAGACTGGTAAACCACTTCAGTGGTCAACATCGTTGGCTACCGCTACGGAGGGCACGGGTTCGAATCCCGGTACGGACAGTTTTATAAATTGATTTTTCAATTGATTTATGAATTTCTGTTCAAAGGCATGGATGTATGTGATGTCTTGAATTCCCCCCTCCTACCCATCCTATCCTATGAACGGGGCGTATAGAGAGCGATTAGCTAACCACTAGTCCTGTCCTTGCCCTTTCCTTCTATTCCTACTCTCTTTGGAAAAAGAGAGGTTGAGCAACTGAGTAACAAGCAGTTCTCGTAGAAAAAATTCTGTTGAGATAAACTCCATTAGGAGTCCATATGCTCCATATTGGGAGCGGACATGGAATAATAAACCACTTATTCGATTAAAAAAAAACTTATCATATAAATCAGTAATAAATATAATTACCATCGATTAAATCAACAATCAATAAGTAAATCTGAGTAGAATGAGTAGAGATGTAATAAAAAGTTTTTTTTTCATGTGTCTTATTCAAGTTTCATTAATTTTTTAGTTCATAGATGAGTAGTGGATTCGATTTTCTACATTTCTATATCTATATGTATTCCTAGAATAACTTTTTTACTCGTAGAACATTAAACGTTTCATATGTTATTTATTTTCAAAAAAATGCTTTTTTTACTCGTCATTTTGACATTACGTGGCCTTAAAAGTGATCAAATTAATAGAAGGTACTAGTAATGCTGATTTTAAGGAATACCTGTGTTTTTTATCCATGTCCGCTCCCAATGTGGATCATATGGCCTCCTAATGGAGGTATCTCAACAAAAAAATTCTACGAGAACTGTTTGTTACTCAGTCGGTCGACCTCTTTCCAAAGAGAGTAGTGGGTATACAAGGATAAGGCTAGGACAGGACTAATCGCTCTCGCTACGCCCAGTTATTGAAGGATAGGAGGGAAATTAAGACATCACAAACACCAATGCCTTCGAACAGAAATCGATAAATCGATCGTACTGGGACTCGAACCCGTGAGATCCGGCACGGAAGCCAACTGTCCTAACTGCTGCGCCATAGAACTCAAATTAATATGTAACTGGAGTTATTGTTTTGTTTTAATAAATATACCAGAAAATAACAAAATATCATTGTTGGCTTATTACAATAAAATCGGAAAGTTTCACAATGCTGAATACTTTTGTTCTTATCTTAAACATTTCTTTTGAAAATAAAAAAAATACAAATCTAAGCAGTGTTGTTATAACTTTGTTACTCAGCAACGCTGCTTAGATTTGTTAAAATAATAGACATTAAACGCTATATACTACATTTAATACCAAGTATACATTTTTTTTAGTGTCACTATAAATATATACAGTTTTATAAATCCGTTTTTACATTTTTGTTTAACCAATCTTCTTTAATCAAATCTGCAGCTTTTTCTCCGATCATTATTGAAGGAGCATTGGTGTTTCCGCTCACAATTGTGGGCATTATACTTGCATCAGCCACCCTCAAGCCTTCAATCCCTATAACCTTCAACCGAGGAGTGACGACTGCACCTTTATCATCGGAAGGACCCATTTTAACTGTTCCTACAGGATGGTATAGCGTTGTAGACGTCTGAGCAATTATGCACTTCCAATAATTTCTACTCTTAAACTCAAATTTGTTACAAGCTTTCAATTTCAATTTTTCCACTTTAGCGTTTTCTTTTCTAAACGTTTCAGTATCTTCAAGAAGCATAATTTCTTGAATACCTCTTAGCATAACCTCTAGGTCATCATTTTCTGTGAAATAATTTGCATAAATCAATGGTTTATCTAAAGGATTTTTAGTTTTTAATAATATTTTGCCGATCGATTTTGGCTTGAGTAATATTACGAATACTTGTATCAACTCAGCGTCTTTATTCATTTCTTCGCAAGATTTTTTTATTTCGTCATTGTACATTGCGCTCTTGTAGTAAAAAGGTGCGAAATATTTATCGTTTACCCTCATATAATTGAAGTGATACTGAATATCAGGAAAAGGTGATTTGTCTTTCTTCGTGTTGACAAACCCTACAATATTGAACGTTCCAGCTGCTCCAAATGGTCCATTGCGTTGAGTTAAATATGAAGTCACGGCCATAGTTAAATCTTCTGCAGTTAATTCTTTGGCCACATCCTTGTTTGCTTTGAAAAATACCGAAGCAAAAACATGATCCTGCAAATTTTCACCAACTGGAAGATCCTTTAATACCTTTATCCCCATTTCGCTCAAATGTTTTTTTGGTCCGATGCCTGATAGCATGAGTATTTGGGGTGAATTTATTGCACCAGCTGAAAGAATCACTTCTTTCTTAACTTTAATTGTCCTCTCTTCTCCATTACTCATTTTTAAAACTAAACTAGTAACCTTTTTTCTATTAGAATCAAAAAGAATCTTTGTTGCTATTGCGTGCTTAACAACAAAAAGATTTTTTCTATCTTTCACCGAAGCAACGAAAGCTTTTGCGCTAGACATGCGTGTGCCGTGTTTTAAAGTTCCCTGACCTTTGGAGAACCCTAGATTCTCTGCAGCGTTGATATCGACGTGCAATTTGTAGCCGCGTTCTTCTGCCGCAGCCAAAATTTTATCACTCCATTCAAGTGAGTCATTATAACTGCCGACATTTAAATACCCTCCTGTTCCGTGATATTTTTTGTAATCCGTTTTAAGCACGCTCGAATCTTCGATGTTCTCACTCTTTTTGAAGTAATCTAACACATGTTTGTATCCCCATCCGGTGTTTCCGCTTTCCTCCCAGTCGTCATAGTCCTTACGGTTGCCCCTGATGTAGACCATAGCGTTGATGGCGCTGGAACCCCCTAAAACTTTACCTCTAGGCCAAGCGCACTGTTGGTTTTTCATCGACAGGCATGATCGAGAATCTTTCTCTGTCACGTATTGCCAGTCAATGTGAGTCAGTGGATTTGACAGCAATAACGCTGGAATCTGAAACAAGTTATATTCTCTTGATTTTGGGTACAGAATAGTAATTTAAAAAATATCTTATCATAGTACAATAGTTTACATGAAATCGTCATGAAAAATTTCTTTCCTTTCTTTAATTTAAAATTTTAATTACGAAAAATGACTGTATTTTTTACATTAAATCGTTTTGCGGACTGGAAAAATTTCAAAATTAGTTGTGCTGATTTAACAATTACCTCACTCTCAGCCGTCGGATTGCCACCAGCTTCAACCAGAAGAACCTTCCATTCGTTTATTTCAGTAAGCCTATTTGCTATGACTGAACCTGCTGAGCCGGCTCCGACCACCACGAAATCGAACTCTTGAAGTTCTGGAACGTAAAGCATTATTTATAGATATCAGACCGTTGAGATATTTTTTCGTTCACCCAAGTCCTACGTCCGCAATCCAAAGTTTGATTCCCAGACTGGACCAACAAATATCAATCCATCACCATTTCTCAAACCCAAACACGAAGCTAACGCAATTAAAAATAAACATTGAATTGTAAACTAATTTTTTTTCAGAGACTATAATAATTCCATATTTGTCACAGTTCCTAGAAAATCACAAAGTCAATTTATTACATTTAATACGTTATTTTATAATGTAATCTAGGATATTTAAATAGTTGAAAATATTATTTGCATATCTCTACCAAACTAATATATCGTCGGCTTAGTTCCAGAATAACGTAAGTCAATATACACTAAGTGTTCAGGTAACAGTTAAAACTGAATATTTCAACTTACAGAAACAAATTCTTATTATTTATTTGTTGTAGAATATTTTACTATTCTTAATAATGCTTTAAAAAAATGATCATTAATTTTATATAATATATACCTAATATAGAGATCTTACTTTATATTAGAATAAATAAATATAAGAAGATATACGTTTTATTGAGTTGTTTGCTTTTTGACACCTTTTTACATGCAAATTTTGATATTGAACGAATAAAATGGCTGAAAGCTTTGATATGGTTTTCCAAACACAAAATTTTTAAAAAATGACAATATATAGCTGAAATCTATCAACATAATTTAAAAAAAATACATTATTATTTTCGACCTTGTGCCAGACTTGACTTTTGCGCATAATGCTTAATAAATTTATATAAAAGTCAATGGGCATTTGTAATTTTTCAAACTTTTTTCCTTTACCTAGAATCCTCATAAAGCAATTCCATCCAATTTGGTATGAACAACCCATAGTCGGTAAGAAACAAGAAAGGGAATCAGGTCAAGTAAGAATAAATAGTCGATCACAATTAATATAACAATAATTGTAATATATAATAATAATTTACCGTCTCCAAGAATCTGTTCTGTATAATCCTTGGGCCATTTGTCTTGGTCCAGTAAGTCGCACTGGGCTGCCAGGAGTGTGCTAAATGTTGCCATCATCAGCGAGGAAAAGGCTCCCGGAGCTGCGCAGGACCCTGCCATAGTCAGCACGTCCATATTGGTATTGGAAGTGGTTCACCTCCCTTTTAAAATGTATCTCTGAAAACAAACTGAATAAGAATTGGTTTCTGTTAGTTAAAATATTCAGTTTTAACCGTCCCCTGAGTACTTATGTGCTGTTAAAATTAAACCGACGATTTACTTTTTACCAACAATTTTTCGAGTAAAACTACACAATTAACACCTTAAATGCTCTAGGAAAGTCAATATATTATTTTCATTTTAATTGTTATAATATTTGTATATTTTCTCTTGCTTTCAGGTACGCAAAACATGTTTCATCACGAATCGCTGATATAAGGTATCTTCAAAATATACACAAATAATTTTTCTAATTATACAATATTTAATGTCAGTTGCGAAAAAATGCTTTTGGAAGTTATAAACGATGATCGTCTAAGAAATATTGCACAGAGGTCTTTAACCTAGCTTAAACTGGTTTAAAAAAACTTGCATTGCTCTAGCGGTGTGCTGCCGATACATTAAGAAGGGGCTCGCTATATCCCAGAGTAATTATCGGTGTTCGGAGAATTTTTTAATGTACAATTACTTTTAAAATAATCGAATACTATTTAATATAAATAAAGTATGTAATAATACACAATATATTGTAGAATAATTCAGTATTAATAACTGAAATTGTACCTTCTAACCAAGCTTAGATTGCAAGAGTGACGACAGAATAAAATAGGTATTATTCTTTTTGTTCCATATCCCATGGATTAAACGTTATACTTTAACCGTCGTGAATAATATATTTGGCAGAAAATTGACAATGAATATAATGAGTTATCCTCAGTAAATGATAGATATTATGAAATATCATCAAAACTATCCAAAATTACGGTAAACAGAAAAAAGTACACATTTAAAATATGAATATCAATGGTTCTTAAAGATGTTGCGTTGAACAGCTTTGAATATCTCAAATCAATATATATGCAATTAAACATCGCCACTTTTAAATACTGTCAGACTATATGTATAAAAAGAACGTCGAGGTCTCTTTTATTATGCACCCAAAATATTTTTATTTTACAAGAAACTTCAAAAGGCAACAACGTCTTATGTTTCATAAAACATAATGCATCTTCGGAAACTGCAATTAGGTATTGAATTTATCTTGGAATGTTGTTTTTTTCTTATTTAACAAGGAGCTCGCTTATACTCAAATTTAACAAGCGGTTAACGCAAGCCCCACCGAACTCCCTCAGGCCCATCGCTGGCCGTCTATACGATTATTTTTACTAGAGTTGTTCGCCTAAAATTAATTTAGAAAATGACAACTTTTTTATAGCAATTTGTCTTTCTACACAGGATACGTTTCAAGGACCATCGTCCAAAAAACTGTTCCTCAAAAATATATCTTGAACATACAAAAACGAGAAGTAGTTTTCATCACTTACAATATATACAATTTATATGAATAAGTTTGTTTTCAAATTTACTTATCTAAAGTTTTTTTTTCTTATTCTTATTCGACCAATTAACATGACTTATTATAATCTCTACTCTTTCAATTGTAATAAAAAAACCATTTACTTTGTATTTAGGGTTCTGGCAATAAAAATATATAATATGGGCCCATTAGAGGTGACGTGAGACACGTTTTAAAAGAGACACGAAAAAAAAGGTAAACGCGTTTTAATATTCTTTACGTCAAAGTATCGTAAAAGTGAAGTAACCACATTTAATACACATTGCAATAGTGTTGTCTCCGTAAAATAAAATTATGTAATCCACCAAAACACCAAATAAAGAAGCGATTGTACTTAAAATGTAATACAGTTATATTTATTGCCGTTTTAAAATTAAAAAAAAAAACATTTTCTAAATGTTGAAAAAACGTGCAAAGGGAATATGGTTTTTTTTAAAGACATGTTTTTCGTTATAAAAACGTGACATTATCATGAATACTTACTTCCTAATTTATCGCAACGCTTCAAATTCACTCAACCACCTCCGATGCTTACAGGCGACTAAAATAAATCGTGTTTTTATTTTTTTAGAGCCATCAGAGTAAGCATTGGCTACTGATAGCATCAAAAGTGTTTATTTTGGTATCTTAATCACCACTCCGTTTTTTTATATGTTACTCATAATAAAAAAAATAAAAAATTTCAAAACTAAGGTGGGCACATAAAAATATGCAAACATAGACACACACAATAATGGTTATGTATAATATCCCTAAAATACATGATTTTCTAATCATTAAAAAAATCATGGTTTTTACCAAAAGTACACACGTTAATTGATATTTAATTAATTAATATTTATTAAACTATTTTGATAGTTATTTCATCGTAGCTAATCAATTAACATGTATTAAAGAATGCATTAATATTTTATTTTTCTCAAATGTTTCTGAGTCATGTTTAATAAATGCAATACTATAATTTGTAATATAATTTAGGATGTTAGAGTAAGTAAGAAAATGTATTGTGTATCTCTTCTAAGCCAGTACCTATAAATAGTTGAGTAAATGCAAAATTAATCATAGTTCTAATGATGACATTCGAAAAAATTATTTAATTCATTTTTGTATGAAATTTGTTTTTTTTAATCGTTCAAATTTAATATTGAAATTGCACCTTTAGTTGAAATCTAAAAAAAAATCATACTTTAAAAGAACATATCAGTGACCCGCAGGATTCAAATTTGTTAGTTCAGTAGTCCGAAAGGTTACCGACCGCTTGCCTCGCGGCAAATTTTCTGGTTAGCTATCAGAATGACCCAAAAGTTCAAGTCCTGACAAAGTCAATAATCAACATGTCAGACGTCTGGAAAGTAGGTGAACAAAATGGCAAACAGAATATTGTTTGTCTAATATAATATGTATTTACAATGTTAAGCCTCTATCAAACTATGTCACACCTCTAATTTAAAACTACGACAAGTCAAAAAATGGCATTCTAAGATAATTAATTGGGCTTAAAGAGTTATACCGTGTTTACTAAACGTGGCTCTTTTTTGAAGTGCGTGAATATTTTGATTTTAAAGTGCCACAGTGACTAGGAAATCTCGGGATCTCGACCAGTTTTGCGATCCCGTAATCCCGGGATTGTCTTACTTAGTACTAATCCCGGGACTTCGGGATTCACTGTAACACGTGAAAATACGTTTAATCCGGCATCCATCGTCCATTTAACGTAATATTAACACTAGTACAAAAGGCAGTGGTATAATTAAACACATTTTGTGCATCTCAATAAGTAAGTATATCCGAGTCAAAATCTACAGCGAAAATTATTTTCTAATTAATAACTTTTTAGCTACAAATTTTATTTTGTTTTTTTTATAACCGAACCGGTTTACAAGTCAAAATAATAACACTTTCAATTAAATAAAATTTAATATTAATTCTAATATTTAAAACCGAGATACCAAATTTTATAAACTGATTTTCGAATGTCGCAAATTTCGCTAGAAAAACGGGTTTTAAAACCTGATTTTAATAACCTCGACAAGTCCTTTTATTATATATGTATATACTAAAAATGATCAATGATAAAAAAATAACACTTGTTTGTACTGATAACTCATTTTGGCTCAGTTTATCGTTCTATTAATGTGAACATATTAAATAACTAGATTTGGTAAACTTGTCATTACGTAGGCCGCGTTTATTTCCTTCAAAAATTTAAGAATGTCGCTAAAAACAACGCCATTAAGTAGTTATTTCAGATTTTTGAACAGTTAGTGGTCCTCACCAAATTAAATTTATCAGTGATCTTAATAATAATATGTATTTTCTCGCTTTCACAAAATCCTAAAAAATACATTCTAAATCATGGCCTTGTTTTCAGTTTCATTCTTAAATTTTTCGCGTAAAATAAACACGGCCTGCGTAATAACAAATTTAGCCTAGATTTTTATACTGCTTAAGAAAAACTGAAGTAAATAAACTGACGTTCGTTTCACCTGAAATCATAATAAAATATCACATGTTTAAAAATGAGCTCCCGACAAGTGAAGCGATTCAAGTAGTAAACCGGTAAAAAAATTCTAATGCACTTTTTATAATTATTACAATCACATCTTTTCTTGGTGTTTTAGTGGATTACATATTTTTATTTTAGAAATATACCATTATTGCAGCGTGTGCTTACGAATCTCACTTCACTTTAATGATACTTTAAACTATGCTAAATATTATAATGCAATTAACTATTTTTTCTGATAAAAACACTGCTCACTTCACCTCTCACCAGTTTCTTAATTAAACGTGTGATATTTCATTGTCTGTTGAATGGTTTACAATACAAAAACATTCAGTGTGATCACTTACCGTGAAATTATTTGTAAGTCGAAAAATACACTTTTTGCAATACTCTCCAAACTGAGATGCCAACCCACTATTCCACCATTGCACTGCGCATTTATATTTAAAACAAAATAACAAGATTCGTAATTTAGTATCATTTAAATAGCATTGCACTATGATTTATAATTTCATTCAGCAAACAAACCTCTGTGTTTATTTATATATATTAAATATTCAAGTTCATTGCCTATTTTAAGTTTATATTATATTCAGAGTGTAAACACAATGTTATCTATGACCCGTTTGGGTTAATTATCTATGAACTGTTCATTTTACTTCATTGATATTAAAGAGTGTTATTTTTTGGTGATATAAACCACACAAATATCGTCGTACTGGCCATTGTATTCGCTTTATTGGAAAAATAGTTTCATACTATTAGATACGGTATGGTTTATAGTCACACGCTCCACTACCACATTTGTGATGAACACTGGCAGACATTTAAAAAATTGTAGCTTATGAATTTTGTCTGTCAAATATTGTATGTGATTTAACTTCGGTGATTGTAAATTCTTAAATAAATGTTTTCGTAACAGTAGAGCGATGTTTTTATTGAATTCTACCTACCTGTTTTACGTCGAGTTCATTCATACTGTTATTGGTCTTAATGACTTTTATTAATGGAGATTTATTCTTGGGGTACAACATCGTGAAAATAAGTAGAAATTTCTCACAATAAATGAAACTCGCTCTAAAATAAATTACGAGTAATGTCAATATGTTAATCAATTAGATTAAAAAATATATATTCTGGTCAGTCTTCATTAGCAATAGATCGGTAATTTGCATTTTTAACACCTTTTTTGATATTACGGTATTGAAAAAGCAGTCGAAATACCGGTTTCGATGATATTGCAATCCCTAGCATCATCAAGTTCACTGACTGGGTCACATTTAGTGATAAATTTAATGCCATCTTAAAGTAAAACTTGTATTGTTTTAAAAATAGTTCAGAACAAATATTATTTATTTATTGTACGTTTATTACAGAGCTATCTCTCTCTTTCTTGTCAGTTTGGATTTAGATAAAAATAATACAGTATGTCATATTACTGACTTGAAGAAACGAAGAAAAAATGTTGTGAAATATGTTTTTCAGTTTGAAGGTTATGACGAACTGTGGATAATTTATTTGTATCTTCTGCTTTCATACGTTCGAATGAACATTTATATTTTGGAATTATTCAGATTCACCTTCCTAAAATCTGCATCTTTTTGGTGACAGATCGGCGATTACCCCATCAGCGCATGAGACGCTCGCTTGAGGCCTCCGAATTTGAGGGGCCTCAAAAATATTACTATGTTAACTATATTTTTTTAATTCAGTTTTCAATATTATTTTTTATTTCTCATGGAATTTTTCTATGCTTTTATTTTATCCAAAAATCAGAATCTACAAATTTTATTGCGCTTGGGCAATGCTCCAAAATCACTAAACAATTTGTCTTAATTATAGGTGTCGCTGTAGTAGAATTACACTCACCCTTCATTCAATAAATAAAACACTCGTTTTTACTTATTCCACTTTTATTTTATATGATAAGGACCTGTTTCACTCATGAAAAGCCTTATAAAACCTTCAAAAATATAATGCCTCTCCACCAAGTATTGACAGTGAGCAACTTTAAAATGACTTAGTTCATTGACACAGTTAAAATCAAAACCTCTTGACCCGAACTTTTTCTTTCCAGACAGATTCGCCGACGTATCTATCAATATATAATTATACATCTCACTTGAAGGTGAACTAGAGGTCTAGTGCCTGCCAGATAACTATTAAAGACTCTATGGGTCGGCACATACAGCTTTAAAATTCTGATTGAGGATATGTTAACATTAATCTAACAAGCTGTTTTCTTAGTATTTTTTGTTTAAGGTCATCTTTAATGGTAAAAGATCACCATTAAAGTTCTTATGGGTTGAAAACTCTAATTTAGGATGTGTCTACAATAATCTTACAATATGGTGAAAAAATATCAACAAATTGGAGCTCCACAAATATTATTTCATATATGGTTTGTTAGCTATTTCAGTCCTTCTTTAGAACTAGGGTTTGCAATACCGGTATTACCGTAACCGAAATCCCAGCATTCAATACCAAAATAACAGTTTTGAAATTGTAAAAATACCAGTATATCGGTATTAAAAATCAACCAATATTTTTTTATGCATAGAAATCATCACAGTATGTTATAATAAAATTGTTCACAATGAAACTATTTTGAATATGATAAGAATAATATCCAATAGCGATAGCTTCCAGAATTAACGAGCCTTTAATGGTGTAAAATTATTTAAAAAATAGTTATTTTTTAAAATCACCTGATTATGATTATGATGGATGTTTTTAATGACAGTATTTTATTTGAAATAGGTGTTGATTTTGATTTACTCGCCCGGTATAGCGATCCCAGATGGTCTTTATTTCTTTGCTTCATTTCAACTTTTTGTAATACCGGTATTGGTATCTGCCAAACTGGTATTCAACCGTTTGAATACCACGCAAATAAATCATTAATATGTCCCAGAGATATCTCATGTTTTTAAGGGAAATAATTTTGACTAATATACACTCGATTTCGATATTTCAAAAACGTTTATTGACTCGGTATAGATAGCACTATACATATTTATCAAAATATTTCTTATACTCCATTGGAGTACTGAGTTATTGATTTTTTAAATTTCTTGGACACCGGTGTCCGCTTGGGATCCAAGCAGTTTATATGAAATACCGGTATTTATATATTCGTCCAGTATTGCAATCCCTAATCAGAACTATATCATCATCAGATAGATTTGACGCATAAGCCAAATAGCTATCAATCATAATATATAAAATAATATTTTTAGGACTAAAATACAAAAATTGTGCTATTGCCATAGAGTTCTACCAAATAAACTCAATCAATAACAATAATCTATCAAGCTTACACCCTATTAGAGTATTTTTAGATTGTTTGATACAATGTGCAATTAAACAAACGAATTTTGTGTGTTGTTTATTTAAAAATTTGATGGAGTGATAATGGCTATGTGGTAATTTTTTAATCTTAAAAATAATCATAGGAAACAAAAATATCTACAGTTCCGAAGACGTTAATTTGGTTGGCCAGTCTTCTTTTATCATATCTGCAGCCTTTTCACCGATCATAATGCACGCCGCATTGGTATTTCCACTTACAATGTTCGGCATAATACTGGCATCGGCAACTCTCAACCCTTCGATACCCTTCACCTTAAGTCTTGGGTCCACAACAGTTGTCGGATCTTCCGGAGGCCCCATCTTCACTGTTCCAACCGCGTGGTGTAAACTGTATGACATGTGCTTCATATTGCATCTCCAATAGTCTTTACTCCTGAACGTAAACTCTGAACAATCCTTGTAACTTAACCTGGTCAATTGAAGTCCTTCTCTCATAAAACTCTCCGTTTTATCCAACTTCAAAGCTTCATTGATACCTCTTAGTAAACGTTCTACATCCTGCGAATCCTTTAAGTAATTTGCATGTATCAATGGCTTATCTTCGGGCTTAATACTTCTCAATAATATCCTACCCTTTGATACTGGCTTCATCATGGATACGCTTATCTGTATCAAATCTCTTTCTCGTAATATATCTTTATATCCGGCAATCACTTCATCATTGTAACCGCATCTCGGCAATAGATCATCAATAAACCTCACTGATTTAGCAGGCATTGCGACAAAATCATATTTTATATCAGGATACGGTGATCCATCACGGTCGGTATTTATAAACCCTGTTAATCCTGTTGTTCCAGTAAAAGTCAGCATTCCCCTGCGAGTATTCAAGTACAGAGATGTCCCGATTGCTACATCGGAATCGGTGATCGGTTTTGATCTGTTATTGACCGCTGAATACAACACTTGCGTTGCTACATGATCTCCTAAATTTTCTCCCACTGGCAGATCTGCTACAACTTCTATCCCCAGTTCTTCTAAATGTGCTTTAGGTCCGATTCCCGAAAGCATTAAGAGTTGCGGAGAGTTTATTGTTCCTCCTGAAACAATAACTTCCTTAATTGCAGTGACAGTAATATTCGTTCCATCGGAAAACTTCAGAACGACTCCTTTAGCTTTTTTATTAGTCTCATCAAAAGTAATTTTAGTAGCTAATGTATTTCTAACTACAAAAAGGTTTTGCCTATCTTTCGCTGGTCGTAAGAAAGCTTTTGCCGTTGAAACTCGTTCTCCATTGTGAATTGTAGCAGATGCTTTGGTAAATCCCAAATGAACTCCGGCATTTGAGTCATCTAAAGTCGGATGACCTAATTCAGCAGTTGCTCTTAGTATTCTCTTCGTCCAATGAGAAGTGTCATCAAATTTACCAACTGTCAAATACCCTCCCTCACCGTGGTAGACGTCGTAATCCAGAAATCGCATTACCTTTTTGTTTGTAATATTTTCACTCTTTTTAAAATAAGGCAAAACATCTATGTATCCCCATCCAGTGTTACCGTTGGCCTCCCATTGATCAAAGTCTCCAGGGTTTCCCCGGACGTACACCATGGCGTTGATAGCGCTGGTACCTCCTAGGACTTTCCCTCTCGGCCAAGCGCAGCGCTGATTTTGCATAGCTTGGCAGGAGTTTGGGTCAGCTTCCGTTTCGTACTGCCAGTCTGCATCTGTTTTGAAGTTTTCATACAAAAATGAAGGGATCTGAAACAAAAAGATTTTCTTGTTAATTTAAATTAAAATACAAAAGGGAACATACAGTTCATCCTGTTAATTGCTAAGCCAATACGTGTAACATACATAGTGTTTTTATAGAGACACTCTCAGTGTATGCGTTACAAACACATCTTTAAAAAGATATAATTAAAGAAAAAAGCTGCAACATCATTGGATGTCCACAAAAACATTACTAGCATATCATATCGTATCATTATCGCTATAAATTCGTACATTTAGGTCGTAACGGGTGCGTTAGTATGTATTTACATTTATCAGTATATAAAGGAACAATAAGATATCAGAATTTATTAGCAAGACATCAATTTTAGTGTATTTGCAGTGAATGCAGTTATTAAGAAGATATATTAATAATTAGATTTTTAAATGAACATACATAACTATAATGACCAAATCGCATATGATTAAACAATTCTCCGCATCTCGCAACATTTACAAAAATATTTTTTTATATCTTGCATCTCAAAACTGATTTTAACCTTTTGGCTGCCATAGGCTGGTTTTCTTTCATCCATGAGGGATATATGTCCGGCCCAACGTAGGCGGTGAGTTTTGATAAATCTGAAAATGTCTGGTTCACCATATAGGTTATTACACTCATGGCTGTGCCGACGTCACTATGTACCATCCTCGCAGATAGCACTTAAAATCTTTCGCTCAAACAGTTGTTGCATCTAAGAGTTCTTATAGGTAAGCGTCCAGGTCTCTGACCTATAAGCCAAGACTGGCCTTATGAGGATTTTGTAGAGACATACTCTTTTATTTCGTGATAAGCGAGAGTATTTCAATTATCTATTCAGTCTATAAAAGCATCTATTGCTGCATGCAATTCTCCTTTTCATTTCTTCACTTACTCTATTCTGGACACTGACTCGGGATCCAGGATGCGCAAACTCATCTACCGTTTCGATGATTTGGTTATCGAGGATGAGGTGTTCCATTTGTAGTACCTGCTTTGTGACTTACTTATTTACTGTATCCAACTTTAGAAAAACTGTAATGAAAAGTGACGGTAGACAGAAGGCTCCACCAATATCCCAAATTTAAAGTTATTTGTCATATTACATGTATAACTCTTAAGCATTTTTTTTAATAAGCCCAACTACAGAAGATCCACAATACAGCAGACTTCAATATAATGGACAAAAAATATATCCATTCAAAGACAAATAACAGGATTTTGTTTGTGTTTTTATATTTTTTTAACATTATGGCTACATACATATAAAATATATATATTTGGAAATAAGGATTGTTCATCTATTTCTCTTTGATAGTAGATTTCTTTTTAATGAAAAAAGTTTTCATATCTACCTCATCATAGGTTGAAAGCACATAATATTTTTGATCGATCAATGGACGCTTAACTGGCCTCATGTGCCGTTTATTTTCTCAAATAAAATACGCATTCTGAAAACCTTCTTTTATAAAACGGACTTTCAACTTTCCTGTTTTTACAAGACTATCAGTCTATTGTATCGATGATCTACTGCAGTGGTTCCCAAAGTGGTTTCTACAGACCCCCAGGGGTCCCTGAGACCGCTCAGGGGGTCCGTGGCCGGTCAAAAAATTTGGGGGTGTTATTCCGTGGTCAAATTTTTCTCCATGAAGGGGTCCGTGAGCATAATAAGTTTGGGAATCACTGATCTACTGTAATCAACACATATTACCTCATTAACAGCCTTTGGGTTTCCTCCGGCTTCTACCAAGAGTACCTTCCAGGCTTGGTTTTCCGATAGTCTGCTGGCCACTACGGAACCAGTTGATCCTGCTCCAACCACGATGAAGTCAAACTCTTGGTTTCCTTAATAAAAATCAAATATTTTTCAGTATTATCACTTACATATCAATGAATACATGAGTCAACACATTTTAAATTGTAATTTAAAAAATATACTAGCCATTATTGAGTATCAAGATTTTTTTTCTCTAAATTTTCAATTAAACAGATACGTTATGCCCTTTTTTAAAGCCAATATCATATTTTAATTGGATAAGTATTATCTTGGCAGAACTGCATTATAATATGGAAAAGTAAGTAAAATTATTATTTCTTTAAGACTTATAATGTACTATAGTGGATAGCTATTTTGATTTCATACTGTCGTCAGAACTATGTGTAGTTAAATACATAGTGAATGGCAAATTTATTGTTTTGTTAATCTTATTAAAAATCTTTATGCAATATATAGCAGACGATTAGCTGAAGTGTTTATACAATAGTAAGTATTTTTAATTCATATTTAATTCAATTAAGATTCTAACAAGTCTTATTTTATTATGAAATTAATTTAGTTGCAAATTAAAGATCATAACAAAATTTTAATCACTGCCATAACGACGTTATTTATTAAAATGATTTCTCAACTAAGTTACTTAATAATATTTCAAACACAAATACACTGGAACCGCCAATTACACTACCCCGAATTATGCGCTGGGTTGAAATATTCGCCGCAAATCCCACAATTGCACGGTCGCATTCCATTGTCGTTACTTCGAAACTGTCTTCTGTGCCGCGCATACAGTCAAATGTTGGCTAGCGTATGTGTATTCAACACGTGCCAGGCTATACACGCATAGCTGGGCGTCTGTCTGTGTGCAGGATATTTACTACTACCATAACCAAATATTTCGTCAATATTTTTTTTTTGCAAAACGAAGGGAAATCTTAGTTTTGCATTTTCCGCAGAAACCAAATCCCTAATTTTGTATGAGATTCACACCCTCAATTACACGGTCCCGACTATAGTGTAAATGGGGGTTTTACTGTATTATCATTGTAGATAACATATTTTTCCACAATAAAGCCATCGCCTGTGTGAGTATGTCAACCAATAGATATTTTGAAATCATTGTATCATTTTCAACCTAAATGAAAGCATCTTTGAGCTTTAATGATAAAAAAGGCTTAAACCTCTTACCTTCTTCCATGATATATTCTCGTCTATCAGGAGGCCACTGTGTTGGATCCACCAATTTGCAATGGGCAGCCAAGAGTGCAGAGAAAGTCGTGAGCATCATCGATCCAAAGAGATCTCCAGATACATTTCCACATGCTGATGTTAAGTTTTGGAATTCCATTGTGTATTGGTGACGTTAGTTGTTTCAGATGTCTAAAATATTAAAGACACTTTACTTCTGTTTTTCATTTAATAAATTTGATTTTTATTTAATTAAAATTTACAATACTTCAATAGTAATCTATTGAAGTAAGTGAAAGAATCTGGAAAAACATGATGAGCTCTGTTATTTCATCCTCATAGATTGCACTTATAAATTGTGAAATCACATAATGTGGTGAAAATTCTTGAGAATCTAATTGATATTCAATATTGACAATAAATACACCAATAACAAATGATAAAACTGTTATTATTATATCCAAATCGTTGTGTAACGTTAATATATTTGTTTTTAAAGGGTCAAATGTGAAAACAAGATTATGTTTTAAAGAACAAAGACGTTTTCAAAAAGGAACCATTTTTTTAAATGTGTATATAGTTCACTCATCGCAAGCATTATCAACTGATGAAATATAAAGAGATACCTATAAAAAGGTTATTTATACGAAATTAAGTAAGACTGTTAGCATGTGATTAACAATTGATTAAATAAAATTTTGGTAGTCTTACTTATTTTTAATTAAAGAACCCTGTGTTGTTTTATATTTCATCAGTTGATAATGCTTTTGATAAGCGAGTCAGTCCTGATCAATAAATAAAGTGGAATTAGTAAACAAAGTATTTTATTGTTTTACATAAAACCATAATAAAATCTCAATTTGGGACCATTACTCTAACTGACATATACCATAATATGAGTCGTCTGGTATCATATTTGCGTAATATTACAAGTTGCCATTCTAATTAAGTGTCAAATGGACTTACAATGGCAAAAAGTGAAATGATGTTGATTATGGGTAAAGTAAAACCATTTTACACTACCCAAAATATATATAGTATGCTAATTTACATGATTCTTTTGCCTTGCTTTTAAATGTGCATTGAAAATCCAATATATGTAATATCTCACCTCGCAACCGTACGGATAACTAGCTTCAGTACCACTTCCGTTACATATTTTGTATACAAAACTTATCTTAAATTAATAACACTTTTATAACTCCAAACATGTTACAATAAAATAATCGTTTTCTGTTCTGGTATAGAAACAATCTCTCAATATAATCTATAATAAATTAACAAGTTAGGTACCTTTAATTGTTGTTTGTTTGGTGATTAATAATTAATTACCCAATTAGTTACATTATCCCTTATCACTTTGTTATTTCTGAATAACTAATATCTGCACAACTGAAATCCTGCAAAAATACTGATGCTCATTTTGAAATTGAAATACTTTTATCAATAATCTGGATTGTTTTGTTTATTTTGTATGACATCTGTTGGTTTTTTTTTTGGCTCAGCTTTGCTCTGATATATAATTATAATCTTTATACAAATATAACAGCTTCCTTATCAGTGCTATATTTTGCCAATATTTTGTTTATCCATATGCGATCATAATGTGCATATGAACTCTTTATAAAGAATCTTAACAGAAGTTCTTCTCTTGAAGTTCAACTATATAGAACTATGTACTTATTATTCAGTCACACAACCTCGCTTTTTTCATCATGGCTAGGAAATGAACAGTTGTTAACATATCTTCCTAACGTTTTCTCTATCCCTCGTTTTTAGGACCAGATGAATGAGAGAGGAATGCTAACATCACCAACATCCATACCTTTGAAACAAGTCTGTGCATTCAGAGTTTAAGTAGTAAAAAACAGATGACTGTGACTCCTTTTTGAAAATTAAATTTAAATACAAAAAAGTTATGAATATAGTATATTATATTCAAAAGTTCGTAAAGACTACATTAGGCTATTATTTACAAACCTCATTGCAAAATGGTTCAAATTATGAATCTTGAATTTCATTTTGTAAAACAACTTAAATTTTAAAATTATTTGTAGTTTTCATTACTTTGGAATGATATTTTGTATGTTATCAAGCCAGGTTTGAGACTGCTTTCTAAAAATATTTTAAAAATGTATTTTTATTTACTAAATTACTTTCATGGTTCAAATTTCCCCAGGTTTGGGACGAGCTTGGTCTGCAAATAATAGCCTCATATATAAATCTTTTGGAAGATAAAAATCGTGTAACGAGTAAATCGCATTAAAAAAAAACTCGCGTAAAAGCGAAGTCATACACAAAAATCACCTTAAAAGAGGACTGGGTGTATGGTTCTCTTTGCATTTTGACTCGGATACCCTTCTATAAGACAGGGCAGGTATACTTAGTCCACCACCGAATAGTAACACCGAATAAAATTTAAGTACTTTGACTGACAGTATATATGTATACAGTTAAAGAAAAGAAGTTTAAGCAATTAACCTCTTTTCGCTATTATTATTGAATACTTATTTTTTGTGAACCTTCGAAAACCAGGTTAAACCGAGTCTTGGGAAATAATTATATAAGCCCTAATTATCACTAAGAGCATTACATTTTAATTTTGCTTGATGAGTATGCTGTGAAATGTTTTATGTTGTGAAAAATATGTATTTCAACGTATTTGGGCAGATACCAAAGTACCTAGTTGCCGACCTCTGCCCTAGAGCGATGACCGCTAAACTATATAACCGACCTTTAACAATAAAGCTTATCTGCTATAAAGAAAATATCATTATTTTTTATACATAGTTATTATTTGTACATCTACATATTTTCTGAAAACAAAGAAAACGACTGATAAAATGTTGGGCTATGCATTCTTATCAATGCAGCTGTCAAAATTTGGTAGTGCAACAATAAGTTTTGCATTAACGTCTTGACTGTCAATATTTGCTTTTTTTATTATTTTAAATCAAACAAACAAAAAGTCAAACAACTCTTTTACATTGTTGTACAATTTGGAAATGAAATAGGTAGCTATTTCTTTTATCTTTTTAATATGACATGCCGATTCTTATTCAAATACGACATCTTTAGGAAAAATGTTTTTTCTTAACCATGTCCGCTCCCAATGTAGAGCATATCGATGGCTTAGATCAGTGCTTCCCGAACTGGAGACTGTGGACACCTGAGACTGGGATGTTTTCAACTAATTTCCTATAAGGATTTGGATTGGTGCATCATGTTTTATCATATGTGGCCATTAGAGGTAAAGTGAGCAAAGTGGTGTTTTGGAAAAAAAAAATAGATGCGTTGTATTATTCTACACGTTTTAAAGTATCGTAAAAACTAAGTAACCTTAGTCAATACACATTGCAATAGTGTTTTCTCCGTAAAATAAAAATATGCAATTCACCAGAACACCAAATAAAGAAATAAAGAAGTACTTGTAAGTCCATGAAAAAGTTTTACCATTTTGCTAGTTGGCTTACTTCACGTCTCGAGGGTTTATATAATACAAATTTAAACCCATGAAAGAGAATGGGCAAAAAACATTGAAAGATTTCATTTGTTAGTTCTTTTATATACAGCGGGATCCAATACTTGTAGTTCTTAAGTAATATTTATGAATTAATTATACAATTTATGCCTTCTACTCTATTATTTTCCTAAATTTCACTATTGCCATAATTTTTCATCATGCTTTACTCAACGAGGACTGTCTGGGACACATATGGGGATGCCACTGGGGAGAGCTTTAACGGTGTTCAACAATATTGCTTCGGATGTCGACATATTCCACGTAGACGTGGGTGAGTTCCGACGAATACTATTTTTTATGTATTAAAGTAGAGTTCGTCGGAGCTTACTCAGTTGACTTCTTTGCCATTTTTTTTTTCTACTGATTTTAATATTAAATTGTACTATTTTTTTTCTCCATTGTAAAAGTTTTAAATTTATAATTTGTCAACCTTTTGCAATGTTAATTAAATAAATAAATTAATAAATAGCACATAATTAAAACCAAATAGCATTTTTTCAACGCATGCATTCTACCAGTGCTACTTTACAGTAGCGAATGATGACACCTGACGTAGTCTCACAAGAATTTGTATACTGAGCTTCGAAGCTAGATGCTTATGTCAGATATTGGGGGTGAGGTGATAAGATTTAGTGAGAAATTTGGAAATTAAGAAATGTACTAGGTTGACCGTCAGTTCTCATAATGAGACTTAGGAACTGGCCGGGTCGCATGCTGCAGATGCCTTCAGACTGTAATGATCCCTTTAAGGTGTTCACTGTCGATTCATGGTGAAAAGGCATTAAATAGTTACATACATCAAGACCGGCTTGCAGGTTTGCAGAGGCGAAATTAAAAAAGGTGGAATAGTATAAAAAAATATTTTATTTTTTAGTAATAATTTAATCAAATATCAAGGTAAACTGGTGTGCCAGATTGATTCAAATAAATAATTGTTATGTAACAGATATTTATTTCCTTTGAATAAAAATTCACCACTTTGTGCTGCAATCAATAATTGCCTCAATTGATTTTTACTGTACGTTATTCTAACCATTTCTGCTCCTAATGTAAAGCAGATGGATCCTTACCAAGCAACGCAACAGGAGTTGATGTAAGAACAGGTTGTTATTCAGTCGCTCAACCTCAATTTTTCATATAAGGCAAGTATACGAGGTTGAAATTAGCAAAAGACTAATAGTTAGTTAATCACTCCCGCTATACCTCAATTTAAGGAACTTATGTGTAGAGTGAAATGTGATAATCACAATATGCCTATTAACATAATTTCATAAATCAAAATTACGAATTTGTCCATACTGTAATTTAATCTTGAGAAGGGTACCGTAACTGAATTGCTCGAATGCTCATGAGTTTCAACAATTAGGCTACAGGACCAGTACATTTTACGGATAAATTTAATCCTTAAAGATTGAAACAACTTTTCACGATGGGCTGATATTTTTATATTCATTTTTCTTCTAAAGTAAAAGACATTTTGTTTTTTTTTTTTTATATTTCAATTTAAAGATTTCATGTAAACATTACATTCTTTCATAATTTATGTAATTATTGATTAATTATCTTCATTCATTATGCCGGCCATATATGAAGGAACAAATGGTTTCAGAACATGTCTTGGAACACAAAATTGATGTGTTCACGCCGTATCGTGGAACATTTCATGTGACTCGATATAGGTTCCCATGTTCACCGTCTAAAACCGAGCACAAACGAGGAACTTGGGAACATGCATGGGCGCGCAGCTGTAGACGAGCTGTCAAAGTATAGTTTAATAAGTTATATTGAAATTATCTATGGTATAAGAATAAGCTGTCATAGTGGGTGATAAAATAATTTAATTTAAATAATATTTTAATTGTAGAAAGCTTATAAACATTCGTAATTTAATTTACTCGCATTTTTTGCATGCAATAAAATCAAATAACGTCGGACGCAGCACTGTACAACATAACCTCAACATGTGACGTTTCTGTGACCCCTCGTATGTTCAAGAACATGCTCTGGAACATATAATAGTTCCTGAAAAGTTACATGATAGTTCCGGGAACAAAGTTCCTTCATGTATGGGCCCTTTTATACTTAACATTCTGTTAAATATATTATTTTTAGAAAAACTGTTTGCTTGTGTAAGTATGAATTATATATTTGTTATTCTAGCAAAAATATTTGAAGTTTAAAACTCCTTTTGTTAATCAATGTTAAATATATTTATACCCTCCATAACATAAAAATAACATTCAAACAATATGTACGTTACAACATTATAATTTTTAAATAATCCCTTGGAGTAATGTTTTTTGAAATATTTGGCTGTTTTTAATTATCATTTTTAATTAGAAGAATCATTGTTTCTTGACAGAAGATAGGTAGACCTTTGTTATAAATTACTTCACTTGAATAAGAAAGATATAAAATCTAAGATAATCAACACTTCAAAATATGTCCAATTGTTAAAATATCTTCTTGATCCGAAGCGCTTATCAAAATTCTATGTATCGTTACAGCACAATTAATTCCAGTAAAAATTTTGTTATGCGTTTGCTGTTCGTTCTTTTATCTTTTGCGATGTAGAGAAGAGAGATCCTGAAAAAAGAAGAATTAAAATACCTGAACGAATATTAAACGTATAGGTTAAATTTGTTGAAATATATTTTAGAGACCTATCTGAAATGAACATCTCTTCAATTCTTTCTTGGTTGTGGAACATCCACTCTTTTGTTGAAGTTAAACAAAGGAATCATGTCATTTGTAATCAGATGTACAGACGGAACAGCCATATACTGCTCTGGATGAAATGGCATCGCGTTTGCATTTCCACCAAGTTGACTATTTATATTGTTACTTGGAATTATTTTATTTTCTACCACTTGATGTGTATTACTGTCAACTGGCTGTTTTGGATATTCAATATACTGTGGTTCTACTGGCACTTGTTGGCCATTATTTACTGGATTACAAATTGGTTTGACATTATAACTTACATCAAGTTTTTGATTACTTATTCCATCAAAATTGGTTGCTTTAGATTCTTCATTTTTATTGTATAACAAAGCATCATTGTAACTTATAGGAAACGTAGGAATTGCACTACTTTTATCGTCATTATTTCCTGACATATTATCAACAGAATCTTTATTAAATACCTCTTCTTCATTGTGATGCATATAATTATCAACATAGCCTGATTGTGAAGCGGGTTTTTTGTTGTATTGTTCATTTATTGTATATTCATTTGAATAACTTGGACCAGGAACATATTCTTCTTGGTGACTTGGATATAAGATTGCCTTGTCTTGTGTTTCCTTGTGTTCATTAAATCCATACTGAATATTTGGTTTATTTGGATAGTCGTTGTTGTTTAAATGTGTTTCTTTATTTGGCAATTCAATACCAAATGGTTGGTGGTCTTTTTGATTTATTACAATATTGTTTATGTTATGTCCATTTTCAATACTTATACTTGAATCTGGAACATGTTCTTCTTTGTGACTTGGATATAAGATTGTCTTATCGTGTGTTTCTTGGTGCACATCATATCCGATTGGACTTGGTAAATTTGGATAATTGTCATGATTTGGATGGGTCAGTTCATTTGGTGAATTAATACCAAATTTATTCTGATTGTTTTCATTTATTACAGCATTGTTTGTATTATGTCCATTTTCAAGATTTATACTTGAACCTGGAGCATATTCTTCATGGTGGTTTGGATATAAGATTGGTTTATCGTGTATTTCTTTGTGCGAATCATATCCGATTGGCCTTGGTATATTTGAGTTGTCATTATTGTTTGAATCGATTGCTTTGTTTGGTGAATTAATACCAAATGGTGGGTGAACATTTTGGTTTGTTTCAAAATTCTCTGTGCCGTATCCAATTTCAAGACTATGTGGTCTGGACATATCCATTTCATTTTTATGATTGATGTTTTCATTGTTTACATCTGGAACATTGAAATGTGCTGTATTATTGTGATATTCAATAACCTGAGGTTTTTTGTTTGTAAACATTGGATGATGATCATCTTTGTGTGAAGTTGGTATGGCTGGTTTAACTACTGGCCTTTTTGAGATATGAAATGTTATTTCTGCTTGGTTTTCCGAATAATGAGAATGTGGTAGACTGTGTTCTCCATTATTAAAATAGTTTTGATGTGGTAGATTTGGTTTATAGTCTTCTACTTTCTTCTGATCACTCAAATCTTGATGTGTTGGCTTTTGATTGAAATAATTTTGTTTATCTTCTGTTTTCTGATGATGATCATCTCCATGGTTTGTTGATATATTTTTATTTTCATTTGGCTTTGAATCCGTTTTATCGTGTTGGAAAAATGTGATAGAGTGGGCATTATCTGAATAAATATTGACAGCACTGTTTTGTTTCTGATCATTTATTTTGTCATTTTTATCGCTTATTGGTTTGCTGAATGCTGAATAATACGACCCATTTTCAATTAGAAGCTTTGCATTTTCATATGTGTTCTGGTCATTGTGATTATTGTGCACATTGAAGTTTGGTTTATTTATACCGTTTTGCTGTTTTGGAGTGGAATTTTCAGCATGAATTGGTTTAAAGATTATTACATCATGTTCTTTACTTGTTTCCTTTTTATGATGATCAGCAGTATTGTGTTGTATTACGATTCCTGGCATTTCAGGCTTTGAATTATGTAGATTTTTACTAGCATAAAGGTTAGCAATCGTGTGGTAAAAATGTGTTTTAGTTTCTTGTGACTTATTTAAGTTGCTTTCTTGGTGGGGTTTGAAAATTATTTGATCATATTTCGGTGGAATATTTGATGCTATAATTTTCTTTTTATGTGGCTTTTCACCATCATGCTGAATCAAAGGATCTTTTATCACGTGAGAATTCTCCGGAATTTGGAATTTTGTATCAGATTCTTCATCGAAGCTTTGTATATTATGCTGTCCATCTATTACTGGATACTTATGTGGCATTAAAAAATCTGTAATCAACTTTTTGGGATGGTGTAAATTTGGGTAATATTGATCCAATGGACAATCCGGTTCTACAATTGGAGGATACATTGGAATTAGATGAGACATTTGATACTGCCCTTCATAGGCAGGCATAATTTCTTCATAATATTCTGTTTCCTCATCAGATTCATTATTTTCTTCGTATCCCTGCAATGATGAAATCAACTTCATTTTGTTTGCAAACAACTTCTCTTTAATGTTCTCTGAGAAGTCTTCAAACTGTTCTTGCATCTCTTCGTTTTCTTCATTCACATAATCCGCTAAACTTGTTTGTAATATTTCTTGTCCATACGTATCTGTTTCTTGATAATCTTGTATTACTGTATCATCATGGATGGTTTCATGGTTTTCATTTGATACGGGTATAACAAACTGTAGTCCAGCTAACCAATCTTCCTTGATCATATCAGATGCCTTTTCAGCTATCATTATTGTCGGAGCGTTTGTGTTTCCGCTGACTATCAGCGGCATTATGCTTGCATCGACCACACGTAGACCGTGTATTCCGTATACCTGAAATAATTAATATCAAAATTAATAAATCGTTTTGTTAATATCACCAAGACCGCCCACTCACATGGGGTGGGGCTATTCTGAAATTCATTAGGGGCTCTTACTCCTAACATATTTTTTGTGCTTCTTTTTCTTTTAGATTTAATAATTGCGCCCATATTCACTAATTCATTCTACCGATCAAAAGAGTGCACGATCAAGAGGTTATTTTGAAATTAACTCAGGCTAGTTAAAAAGCATTTTGCAAACCATATTTATCTTTTAATATCACTCTGATATGTATAGCGAATAGACATAATTGATCAAACATAAAAAACTAAAGAAAATTCGTTGTATTGTTGATGTTTGTCATATCGACCATTAAAACAGTGAATATAGCCGCATATATTATTACGTATCATTGGAGTTATACCAACTGAAAAAAAACATAAAAACCATGTCAAGTATTAGAGACGGACAAAAACAATTTGGATAAGGGATTTTTATAACTATTACACGTAAAATGAATTCATTACAATATGCAATTGCATGTTGTTTATATAGATTTTTGCCTAGTACATCAACAGTGGTGTAATCCAAAATTAAAAAGTGTAGAAGCGCTGCTTTTTTAATTGACATTGAACATTACTTTATTTCTGCATAAAGGTATTAAATGTACCTACAATAATGAAACAGGATCACAGAAATGACATGCAAAACCTGAATTACAGGCACTATAAATTTTCCATCACAATATTTACACCTACAATTAGTATTCAAAGCGAATACTTTCATGATCGTTGCCCTTGTACATTGTTATCTGAATATGGTCCAAAAATAATATTAAACAAAAATCCTCACCTTGAGTCTCGAATCTACAACTGCATAGGGATCATCTTTCGGCGCCATCTTGCAGGTCCCCACCGGGTGATAGATAGTCAAGGTGTGATGCCTTGCTTGGCATTCCAAATACTCATCAGACATCATGTCATCTCCGGTGTGCGCGCATCCTGGAATTTTAGTCTTACTCATCTTTGCGCCAAGTTTTTTCATTGTTGGCGTTTCAGACAATTTGTGAGCTATTCTTGCTCCTTCAATCTGGAATATACAAATATAAATAAGAAATATTTTGTTTTTTCAGCTATTTATATTGTCCTATCAGATCAGGGATCAACACCCTTGGATTTCGTGACAGATTTCACGGTTTCAAGTCACACTACAAACAGAACTTTTTCAATCGGTTTTTCGATTTGTGTTTGAAGGGATGTTTATTCGTCTCTCCTACTCTTCCAATCACAAAATAATGGGGCATAGCAAGAGCAATTAATTCACAACTATCCTCACCCTATCTTTTCTATACCTACTTCCTTCGAAAAAAAAAGAAAGATTGAGCAACTTGAGTGACAAGCAGTTCTCGTAGATAGATAGACGGAGATACCTCCATTAGGATACACTGGGAGTAGAGTATCCAGTCCCGGGATCTCATCCAATTCTGTGATCTTGAAATTCCTTTCGGGATTGAGAAAATGAAGCATGGAAGAGCTAAAACAGAAAACCTCCCACGCTGGTAATTTTGGGAAATCCGCATTAGAAATTTGTTGTGGGCGCGAAGTTCTGTGGGGCGCCACCGGACTCTCATAATAAAATAATATGACACAAAGGAATGCCACGTTTGATATTCACCAAGGTCGTTAAAATCATTGCTACGGCCCTGCTAACCACAAATACAACGAGTGGGTTATTTTATTAATAAAATAGCACCGGAATATTAAAAGGTGACATTGCCAGTGCACCACACGCAGTTTTATTAGATTTATCAATATTTTGCATAAAATTTGTTTGTAATTGAAAATGAATTCACCTCTGTGTAATGTAAAAATCAATTATAATACTAACCATAACTTTGATGTCGTACGGATCCGTGTAATAATTGGGAAAAATCAATGGATACGAATAAGGATCTTTATCCTTCAGCCTTATTTGACCTCTACTCCTCGGTCTCAGAAGAAGTGGAACAGCGGAATACGCTGGCTTGTAAAGAATATCTTCGTAAACGGTAGCATACATATCATCGGTGAGCCTCAAATCCCGTTTCCCAAATTGACCTCCGTCAGTATTATCAGCATACGCCCCTAACATCAGCTGTATATCGGGCCAATCTTCCGTTTCATTGGCATAATATGTATTCACAAAACCCATAACTTCACATTCTGGAAGATTATAAAGCGGTCCTTCGTGGTCGTAGATGAATCTGTTAATTGAGTTCTCATGGAAGAACGTCTTCATATTATAACCCAGCTCCTCTCCATCGTACGATTCGTACAAATACGGACTTCCGCCGAGAGCTACGTGATCCTGAAGATTTTCACCGACGCCTGGTAAATGTAGTATTGGTTCTATTCCGTGATACTTTAACTGGTGCTCGTCGCCGATTCCTGATAGCATTAGTAACTGCGGACTCTGAATACTTCCGGCTGATAATATTACTTCTTTATGCACGTAAACTTGTTTAATTTCTCCGTACTTTATAAATTCAACGCCTTTTGTCTTTTTTGAGTAATCATCTATCAATATTTTTGTGACTTGTGAGTCAATACTGACATGCAAATTTTCTCGCTTTGACGACGATCTTAAAAAAGCTTTTGCAGTACTGCAACGTAAACCATCTCGTAGTGTTCCATGAGAACTAGTAAATCCTGTCTGAGAAGCGCCATTTATATCAGTTATATCGTAACCGATTTCTTTAGCTGCCGAGAGAAAATAGTGAAACAATGGCTGCTTGAATCGAAACTCTTCTACTGTTAAATATCCACCTTTTCCATGATACCTGCTATCTTTATGCTCGGGTATACGCATATCTTCAGATTTTATAAAGTACGGAAGAATCTTCTCATACGACCATCCGTAATTTCCAAGAGCTTCCCAAAGGTCGTAATCTTTCTTGTTTCCTCTTACATATAACATTGCGTTTATGCTACTGGAACCTCCGAGAGATTTTCCTCTCGGCCAATTGCACCGTCCTTCTCTCATAGATAAACAATAACCGTAATCCTTCTCCGTTAAAAACTTCCAGTCCATATCGGTCATTTGCAAAGCAGGCATCAAGAGAGGAAGTTCGCTCAGTATATGTTCATCTTTACCGGCTTCTAAAAGTAAAACCTTCCACTCTGGATTCTCTGACAGTCGGTTCGCCACTACAGCACCTGCCGAACCTCCGCCTACAATTATGAAATCATAATAGTCGTGCAAATATTCAACGTCGTTCACTCTATATTCCACATCCACAATGTCTGGCCTGTATTTTTGTACTAATGGTTGTAGTTTCAATAAAAACAAAAGACCGGTTCCTAACGATAATAAAATTCTTACACTAGACAGCAGTCCCTTCAAATAAACCTTCGCCATTTTGAAATAATTTCAGTTTTTCATTTCATACACTTTGAATGTCACAAACCATCTTAAAACAAACACTGGTATCAAAAAATATACAAACTAGAAACCAAAAACCGAATCACATCTTTAAGTGTCATAATCTTATTTTTAATATCTCTGATATTTATAAGAAACTAAATTTATTTTGATATGCTCTATAATTAAATACACGTGTCTTTTCTTTGAGGGAAACAATATAATTCTGCCATATTGTTAATAAACAAAAGTTGCTTAGTGATAATTAAGCATCACTGCACATTTTTTTGCTGCTCTAGTAGTATTACGTTACAATCATATTTTACTGAATTGAATCTTTTACGTTACTGCATTTATTACATATTCCCCAAAACTATTCTTTTGACCGGACTTATAACCGGCTGGTCAACATCGCTTTTTTCAGTCGCAGTTGCTCACCGGCTTGAATATTAGTATGGGTATTTCAATTAATTTGAGGATTTGTGTACTAAGGCATGGATGATATGATCACTGTTGTTAATTAAGCATTTCTGCCCCATCTTATCATTGTACACAACATCTGTTGAGATAAGCTCCATCAGTAGCCCACATGCTACGTGTTGGTAACCAACATGTTACAATAACAACTTTGAGTACTCAATGTTGTACCTGCCACCATGTTACAAAATTACAATCCTTACTGGGCGTATATCCCTCTATCACATGGGTGGCCAACCTTTTCAGCAGCCGGGCCAGATTTAAAAAATGAGATTTCCTACCGGGCCGTAAACAAAATTTCTTTTATTATTCAAAGTAAACAACAAATGTATTAAATTTGAATGATTCAAATTTAATATTGAAATTCCACCAAGCACCTTCAGTCGAAATCTTAAATGAATAAACTACTATTTGATTATAATTCTTAGGTTATAAATTACAGTTTAAAATAACCTAAATGTAAACCTCGCTTTGTTCTGTCTGATGATGATGATTCTCAAAGAGGCGACTGATACGAACTACGCACGCAATGTTTGTAAATGCAATAGAACCATGAAATTACCAAATTGAACTGAAAAAAAGAGTTTTTTTCATTGTCCATCTTCGCGCAAGTACACAGTTGTGATTATCATCTGGTGAGAAAATCTTAGATCTGTCAAGTGTAGACAAAGCAGTGAATCTCCAATATTCTGTATCGTGTTAAATGTATTGTAGATCCAGCAACCTCTCTCATTCCTTAACTGGATATCTTTGAATGTATATTTAAGCGTCAAATTACTATCAAGACACGGATAAGTAGTCAAATAATTGTAGATAAATCATATGTGATGTGTGAATAATCTACGTGGCACACCAAATTAATACACTACAATTAATTACCAGTTAACCATCAACATTTTATCATTCTGGCTAGAAATAAGTCTTGAATATGTGTTACAACTGTCAAAAAGAGTGTCGCAGATGTATGTAAGCCTACAGCCATCTTGATTGCAGGAAAAAGAAAAGGCACAAAGATATAATTCATTTAACAAACGTACTTGACAAGTTACTAGAAAAATGTCCTTACTTATCTACTCTAATTACTTAGTCTTAATGAAACTTTGTAAAAAAAACTCTCTCTGTAATATTTACCTTTCTAAATTACCAAGTTCATATTTCACTTTAGCAGTTGGAATCTTTCGAATCCAAAAGTCAGCGGTATTCCATTATGTCACGTAAACTTCCACCGTAAACACATTAAAAAGAAATTCTATCCTGATAATTTTATTGATGCATGAGATGATCAGCAGTTTTTTTAATAAAATATTTTCGAATTCAGCAATTTCAATAAATATTTGATAATGAAAGTACAGTTTAACCTAATTTTAATAGACTTCACTGATGTGTGGAAGGGGGGCTTTTAATACTTAAAATATGTAATAATACTTTTTATAAAACGATTTAATTTATATTTACAGTAAAATAAACAAGGCAAGTGAATTTTCCAGAAATCAATTATAAATATTTTGCTCTTTATAAAAAATATGAGATATTAACCGTTTGAGTGCTGAGCAATTTTTTTTTACATTATCTATGTTTGCTGAATAAAAAGTGGTGAAAAGGCTACTTTTTATTCAGTAAAAACTAACTTTGAATTAAAAAATCTCACTGTTTTCTTTTTTTAACATTTTTCTGTCACTATTTATTACAATATACAAATGTCTACCTATTGTACATATAAAGAAAAAAAGATATCTTGCGTAAGAGGTACATTTTTATAAAACAAATTCTTACATAAATATATGTACGTAGATCGATGATCGAGTTATTTATGACATATAACATTTATTTCCTATGTCATATTTCATTCGTTTAAGAGACATGTAATCAATATTTATATCAATTACATATCGACTGTGGAAAGGAAAAAGGACGTAACTCACAGTTTTTTCAAAACAGCTTTTTTTCGATAATCACAATGTATCAAACTTATTACACGCTCTATCAAAAGGATGTAAGCTGCAAATGCCGAATTAGTATCTTAATTTAGCTTTTAAGTTTGAAAAAAGATGAGCTTGTGAAAATTGAAACCAAGAACAAAGACTGAAAAAAGGTTTTTCCTAGACAATTTCTTTAATTAATATTAGATTACGTCAATTAAACACCAGTTTAGAAGTCTCCGTGCACTTCGAGGTTGTTTATAATTCATTATTTGCATATGGCCCAAACTCATCAAATCACTTTTTTTGCGCCTCCTGTAAAATTTGCTGTGTGGGTTACGTCCTTTTTCCTTTCCACAGGCGATATAGTAATAAAGACACGTTTTAAAGGGTAAATACATATTTTGGACGGTTTGCGCCTCCTTTTGGAATAGTCCACGCCTTCCAATGGAAATCGCTGACTTAATTTATACATTGAAGCTGTCATAGATAATATATAAGTCAGAAATTGCAGTCATATACTAATTTGATCTGTGAATATTGTTTTCTCTCAAATTAACAAGGGGCTCGCCGGCCTTAGTAAAAATTAACAAGAGGCTCGCGCGAGCACCTCCAAACCCCCAGTTTAGAAGTCTCCTTGCAATTCAAGGTCGAATATATTTCATAATTTGCATATGGCCGAAATTCATCAAAACACGTTTTTTGTGCTTCATTTAAAATTTGCTATGTGTGGGTTACGTCCTTTTTCCTTTCCACAGTCAATATCTTTTAACACTTATATAATTTCTTTATTATCCCTTTTATGATAAGTTATATTTCAATCTATAAGCAAAAATAATATTTATTTATAAAGCAAATTTTTGTCTTTGTAAATAACATTATAATAAAATAATATTTCATTGGCTTGTGGTGAAAAATATTTTTGATTAAAATTACTTTCAAAACAGTTTTCTGCTACATTAATCATTCAAACCGGAATTCAAAGATGGCGTTGTCTGAATTTATTTATCAAAGGTTTTAAAGAGAATAGCTTTAAATTTTTTGTTTTTGTTTATTTATAAAATAAAATATATACACAGAATATACACATCTTTATAATAAGATTATAAAATATTCGAAACGTTTCTGATATTATCCACCAGAATAGTTTTATTATGGTAAAAGTACACATTTATTTCATAAAGAAATATTTATAAAGGAACATAACAAATCACACATAATAATTCCAACTAATAAGGTCTATGCTAAATCACTTTTAATTTTGTTAGTTCGTATTAGTCCAGCTTGAATCTTATCTATACTAACTATTATTCATCAATTTCCATCTACATACAATTCAATTATTTGCACTGATGACTTACGCACTAAAAATATTCAATGGCGGTTGATAGGAGTTGTCTACAATCCATCAGATGCAATCCTCCAGAAAGTTTCAATATACCCTGCTGTAGTTAATCACTTCTTCAGATTGTCTTACTTCACTTACTATCAACTAAAACTACATAAGGTGTATTGCCTTTTAACTGACAATAGCTGAACATTTAATAAATTTGAGTGCCAGTGTTTTACTATTAAAACAATAATAAATCTTTGTCTTTTATTTTCTTTTAGTATAATGCTTTTCAATTAAGAATAGGCGGTTAACACCTTATAAGTAATTTTCATTTAATTCTTTTTTCTTTTTCTAATCCACGGTATGATTAATTACGGTACAGGAAATTGTTAAAGGTCATAAATATAGGTGTTATGGTATACAATATCATAAACAAGCGTGTAACTGTATACCCTCTGCAAAGTTTATGGCTACAGCACTACTCTGCGCCATCTATCTTCTTTTGTTAGTTAAACGACAGTTGGAAAAGATATTTTCTATCAAATCTATCTGATACTTTTAAATTTCTTTTCTTTTCTATGTCATATTATATATTATTCTGCACATTCCACAATCAAATCTGAATCATGGAAGCCATTATTGTACAGTTGATCAACTGTTTCTCATCCAAAACTCTTTGATAATATCACTGGCCTTTTCAGCAACCATTATCACCGGAGCATTGGTATTACCGCTCACTAAATTCGGCATGATGCTTGCGTCAGCCACTCTCAGTCCCCGTATTCCGTAAACTCTCAACTGCGGATCGACCACAGCCGTTTTATCCCAATACGGTCCCATTTTACATGTCCCAACAGGGTGATAAACAGTTGCTGAGTACTGTCGAATCATACACTCGAAGAAGGCATTCGTGTACATTTGAATACTTCGACATGCCGGGAATATGTGTGGAGATAGCTGTGAACCAAACCGTTGCATTGATTTGGTTCTGGACAATGCTATAGCAATTTTCACTCCTTCTCTAAGTGTTTCCAAATCGCGTTCATCTTTGAAGTAATTTGGATAAATGTATGGATAATCGTAGGGATTTTTGCTACGTAACTTAATGGAGCCTCTACTTTTCGGTCGTAGTAACATAGGCAAAATACTCCACGTATCCATATTGTCTATGGGTCCAAAAACTGCTTTATAAAAGGCGTCTGTTAACCCGTGAGCTTTCTTAACTTGATTGCCTCCATCGGAATTAGTAGACCCTGATATAAAATGAAATTCAATGTCCGGAAAATCATCACTTACGTTTGCGAATTTCGTATTTACGAAAGCCAGACCTTCCACGCCTCCCATTATAGTCAGAGGTCCTTCACCGAATACCGCATACTGCATCAAAGCTGATACGGTGTGTAATCTCGACTCCACAATTGATATAGGTTGATTTACCATGAATGTCAGTCCACCTAAAGCGATATGGTCTTGCAAATTCTCCCCCACTTGTAAATCTTGGATCAGAGGTATACCATGTTTTGCAAGTTCTGCTTTCGGACCGATACCTGATAGCATTAAGAGTTGAGGAGAATTGACTGATCCGCCTGACACTATCACTTCCTTGGCTGCAGTAACTCGGTGAATCTGTCTATCTTTCACAAATTCAACTCCAAATGCAATTTTAGAAACCGGGTCTATCAATATTTTTGTGACGTAAGCATTCATGGAAATATCCAGATTTTTTCTGAGCCTGGCCGGTCTTATGAAGGCCTTTGCTGTAGAGCAACGACTTCCTCTTCTTGTTGTTCCTTGAGCTACCATAAACCCTGTTTGCTTCTCTCCGTTAATATCTCTGTTATCGTACCCCATTTCCACACCAGCTTGTACAAAAGCAGCAGCTAGAGGTGTATGATATGGAGCTTCTCCAATAGTCAAATAACCACCTTGAGAGTGATACGGTGTTTCGGATAGGTAAGGATTCCTATTATCTTCAGATTTCTTGAAATAGAAGAGAGCATCTTCTGAACCCCAGCCTGGATTACCCTGAGCCTCCCATTTGTCGTAGTCTTTGTGATTTCCTCGGAGGTAGAGCATGTAGTTGAGAACTGAAGAACCGCCGAGTACTTTACCTCTTGGCCAATTGCACCGACCGCCTTCCATAGCTGTAATTTTCAAAATATATTTAATATTTACTCTTAACTCTTCTTAAATCTTCGTAGAAAATGGATATCTATAGAAATTTAGGTTTGTAAAATCAATTGTAATATTTTGTTCATGGCATTAATTAATTAATTTTCATTATTACAATATATATTATGTCTTGCTCTATCTGTCTATTGATACCGCAGCAAACACACACTCTCTGTTGGCACATTGTGAACATTGAGTGTATATGGACAGATGGCAGTGCCACCTGATATTTATAAATATGGTTCATAATGTTTGGAAAACTTTTTTTTTTGTCAATTATATCTACATTCTACTGGTGGTATGGAACAACAAATAATTTGTATTTCATGGACTGACCGTATCTTTTTTACCAAGTAGAGTCACTTCCCAAAAAATTTAGTCCTTTAAGCTTCACTATAATTTGCTCCTCTGAAAAACTCATTATTTATGGTTGTCGCCCTTGACAACACATTGATTGGAGAGTCTTGTGTTATTTTTTTATTGATTCTTTTCTGAATTTTCGATACTATCCAAGAAAACGGACTGCTCAATTTTTATTAATCAAATAGCACCAGAGTCTTAAAAGGTGAAATAGCTAGTGCTCCACAGGCAGTTATATCATTTTTTTCTGTACGTATCATGCCAGGCTGCACGATTTTGCTCATTTAATGAATTATAAATTATTGATGCATCCGAATTCTTACCTAAGCACGCAGTCCCTTGAGGTTCACTTTTGTATTTCCAATCCAGCTGACTAAGCTGAAGATAAGCTGCAAGTAATGGCACATCGCTAATTTCCGTTTCGTCTCCACCAGCTTCCAGCAGTAAAACATTCCAATCTTCAATTTCAGACAGTCTGTTTGCTAGCACAGCACCTGGAATTATTAAAATGGCTTTATAGTAAATTGGAAACTAAATTATTTTTTTTAAGGTAAATGACCATAGCTCATGGGGTATTCAACACCAACCAATTGTTTGAGGTAGACTCTCCATTTCTTAGATATTTTTATAGTATGAATTTGACAGAGAATTTCTTACTCTTTGTCCAAAGAGCCAACTTCGAATAGAACAATAAATTAAATATGTTTAACATGTAAGTTTCATTTCTCTGCCTTGATAACGCATTTTAATTAAAATTTATTATTCAGGAAATTCAGAAAAGGATTTTTAACCAGGTTGAAAAATTGTATATTTTAATTTAACTTTGCATTTCTTTTGAATGTTTCCGAGGTTCGTATTAAAGATGATTGTTTTTAATCTTAGTTCGATAGCTTCTCAATACACTATTTATATAATTTATATCTAACAATTATTTTTTTATGCTTTTTATCAACTGATAATTAAAAATCTAATTTACTCAAATTTACCTGCTGATCCAGAGCCCACTATTATAAAGTCATATTCAGGAAGAAGTTCATCAGCATCAGTATCGGCAGCTCTAGATTCAGGGTCCATCATCTCGTATTGGAAGAAAGCGATTGCTCCGACTAGCATAGGAATGAACCACGCGACCTGAGACGAGGCAGTCACTGCAGCACCTCCAATGGCAGTCGCTGCACCCACGATTGCACTCATATTCGATTTTTTTATTTATTCTACAATTCTCAAAACCTCTTATTTTTTTTTATTCACTTCTATATAAATAGTTTTGGGTATACTCAATAATATTGCACATATCAAAATAAACACTTCGTCAATCAAATCTTAAAAATTGCTTTTATTGTTCAGCTATTATGTATCACAGTGTATACAGTTTTCTCCTCAGATCTTGTATATCTTCTTCAATTTACCTTTTCTTGCATTATCTATTGTTTAATTCTTTTTTCACTTCTACGCAGTCATTTATATTTTCAAATCTCCGTTATTTTCTTAAATCAATATATATATATTGAAGATATTTTCATGTTTGTCTTATTCCTTTATCCACTTTTCCTCAATCCTTATGATACTGCGTGTAAACATGTTATCTAGGTTATTTAACATTTCTCAAAAAACTTATTGAATATTTTATTCAATGCTTTTTCGGATTCGTCGATTTCTATTTTATATCCTCCAATGAAAGAGATGGAATAGATGATTGCTTTCTGAAATAAAAATAAAACGAATGCAAATTAGTTTTAGTGTTTATTAAAGATGTTTGATTATAGAGTTAAAATTTTTATCGATTTTGATTCTAGTCAATTTAAACAATTCAGTTTATCTTAATAATTTATAAAGGTATGCAAGTATATATGTTATGAGGTTCCGGAATATTTTTAAAATTAAGTTTGTAGCATTCACTTAAATATCTTTCGGGTTCTGGATTGTCAACATCTGATATAAATGATTATTTTTTTATAAAAAAAAGTAGTTTATTATGTACTTGGATTAGATATATGATATCATATCCCTGTTACTGGTGCATCAATAACAAATAAAACAAAGTACTGTCCTGGAAATCTCTTATTGAAAAGATATCCAAAGTACACATCTACGTACGATATCTGCCATTTTCTTTTTTTACTATTTTAAAAAACTTCAACTTTTTTCTTGACTTTTAAAGCTTCAATTAATTTCGTTAAAATAGTATATTTCTTGCTCCCAGTTGTAGTATTGACTGCATAAAAATGCGATACCTGGTCGCTATATATAGCATTGCTAGATATAATTTTATATCAGGCATGCACAAACTTTTACAACACCTTACACAAACATATTATGATGGTTTCGGGCCGCAAGGAAAATAATAATTAATATCAATCTTCAATCATCTTTTTATACGGACGATACTTTCCGCTTAAAATAGGGGTGCAATAAACCGTGTAAAATTAAGCGAATAAAGGTAAATAAAAGATATGTACCATTACATTTGACCGTGTTATTTGAAAAACATGAAAACTTACGCGTATATTTATTTACAACAACAACAACAAAATGTGAAATGTTCTTTGTTTTTGTAAATTTTCAACTACTTCTACAGAATTCAACTTCAAATTTCAGTTATTAAGCTATAAAATCAAATCAAAATTTCATCAAGAAGCCTATTTTTTTAAACTGATTTATTCTGTTTTATCAACGGAATAACTTGCTCACATTTGTTGAACTCAATAATTTACTTTTTAAAAAATGTGCTATATTTTAATTTTGTGATTAAACATTCGATGGTCACAAAAAAATCAAACGGACCTCGTGTCTTGCATTCCTGTTTTATATTAATCATTGCAAAATAATTCAGACTACATGACCCATAGAAGAAACTTTCATGAATCAGTCACCAGAAATGTGTTATTATTAATTTGAAATAATTCTATGAATTTCTCTTTCATCTATCGCGGTCTTACTGAAAGAAAGTAGAAGTTCAAATATTCATATTACGCAAGTCACACAGCACACTCGGCTACCTAATACTGGACAACACAATTTCGTACATGTCAAAATTAAATAACATGATACAATGCGACCTTCCTCGAGCTTTCGTCATTCAATGAATACACCATTGATACGTGACTTAAGTCTCGGAAGTTTTTCCAATTCAAAGGAAAGAACAGAATGATTTTTATCTTGCAAAATTATATACAAATATGCTTTGTGAACTATTGCTATAAGTCAAAGTTCCGTCACCCTTTTTCCCCGTAATTGTAATGGTTTTAATCATTTTTTATGGAGAAAAAAAGAATATTGAAAAAATATTTTTAAATCATTATTTCGCGGAAAGGTTTTATCAACAAAAATACTTATTTATAATATAAATGAGTGAAAACAAATCAATCTTTCAATGTATTGAAAAGTGAAATACATAGATCTCCAAGAACTAAAAGGAAACGAGATGGGTCATATTATTTATTCCACAAACGCAAAGTTCCAGGTTCAGGTTAGGCTTTAAAGACGTGGGTTTTTGTGATATCTAGATTCTCTCCCACCTTTTCTATCAAAAAATAACGAGGCAAACCGAGAGTAATTAGTTGACCACTAGTTCTGTCCTGGCACTATCTTTCTATCCTTACTCTCTTAAAAAGGAGGGTTGAGCAACTGATAAACAAGCAGTTCTCGTAAAATGTAGTTCTGTTGGAATACTTATATTACAAAGACATATACTACACATTAGAAACGGAAGTAGAAAAAAACACTGTCGATAAGTATTTTAACGTCAAGGCCCAAAATCTAACCAAACCTAACCACATTTTTACAATCACGACTATAAGCCAAATTTAAAAAAAAAAACATATTGACCATTCGCTTTGTAAAATACTGAACATTAATGTGTTTAAATACTGACAAATTAAATTTTTGTAGATGTGTTTAATATCTATCATTAATGACTCCATTGAAACTAATGAGGAATGTTTCAAAGATTTATAGGGGATTGTCACGAAAAAGGAAAATTGTCAACAATTCTGTAATCATATTTTTTTGTACAATATTATCATTCTTTGGAAATATTCTCAATTCACTTCACTTAACACAACTATTATTTTTATTTCACCACTATAACTTTTAAAAAATCAACGATGTACAATAATTGAATACTTTACATCAATGATTATCATTGATTAAAGCAACACTCGCAAAAAGTCACGCTGAAATTATCACAATATTTTTAACGCGAAAAAAACCGCGTTAATTATGTACCTTTATTATTTATCAGCTGTCAACTGTTCGGTGTACATCCAAAGATGATTTGATTCTAATTCAATACCAACAGTAGCGGTGTTAATTATAGGTAAGCTAATTCCAACAACCACAAAATAATCAATGCAAGTTGACATACAATACGTTGGCCAACATTTTGTTGCATACATCGTGTTGACACGGTTGTCTTTTCGTCAATCCAGTGGCGTCACATGCTAATAATAAATGTTCACTTTTTCATCAAGTATTGCCAGTTTGCAACTTTAAAGAGATATTTTTGTTTATTCCGACATTGGAATAAATTGAAATTAAACTTATTAATTCTTCGTATTTTACTGTTACTTCAGCTTCACGCCATCCTCAGTAAATATATATATAAAACATGGTACTTCTTTTAAATTTCTGAAATATCAGATAATCTTCGAATGTTTTTTTGAACTTCCAATCCTAACATCTCAATAATTTAAAATTCAAAAAACATTTTGCAACGCAGGTATGTTTGACGAGTTTTGTAATTGAGGTATTAAACATTTTAACGTTAGTCAATTTAGTGTTTTTATTCATATTTTTTTACTTTTATTTGTAAACTCTTTTCAACACCAATCGTTTATAACACCTTACTTTATTTCATTTTGATTTGTACAAAAAACACTAACATTTTATTGTCTCGTCAGTTGATAATGCTCGTCATGAGCGAAACCGGTCCTGATATTAAGAAATAGAATTGCGAATTAGTACAAATGTTATTAATGATGTTTTGAATTATAATAAAGTGTCTAATATTTTGAAATTGGAAAACTGTAGGAGATTTTTCTATAAATCATGCAACAACAGTAAGACGAGGAGAAGGGACATCACAAACACTCATGTCTAAGATCTCAATTTAATTATTATTACTCATTGAGATATGAACCCAGACCAGCTGATCGTCGGGGCAAAGCTCTTACCAACTAGACCACAGAGAGCGGTGTAGATTGCAATAGAAAGGTATGAAAACAACATAAATATCCATGCTTTTGGATATTTAATACTTAAGCCACAATCGAATTAGACATAAGACAAGATAAGTCCTATTTGCATTGTCCGTTCAAATGCGTTTACTAGATTTATCTGTCGGTCGGTACCCGTTCAGTAATTGATCTAAGTTAGCACGCCCGTTTGTACGTGCCACCACTGCTCAAATCATTCGAATGCAAGCAACGTCCCTTGAGCGACACTTTCTATCGAGTCTGCCCACCACCAGGGCAGCACGTAAGCACCAAATAATATTTTGTAATTATTTTCGTTTGTCCTTCATGGCACATTTTTAATCTTGCAACTGACTGGTCTATCTAGTCAATCCACATTTAAATCCCCGAGAAAACCGATTTCGAAAGACGGAAAACCAGGAGAATTTTGTGACTCGTCTAATTTAATTGTGATGTGTTTCAACGATATTACAAATTTAGTAACTGTTCAATTTTATCATAATGTTGCAAATGGCGTGAGGCAGTGCTGTTGTAAATTTTACAGATAAAAAATTAAACAGAATATTTCACAATATATAAAGAATAATGATATTTGAGCCTGTTTCACATAGCGATTAAGTCTCTGCAACTGGCATTTCATTCGATTAGCGAATCTGGAAATGTGTTATTTATTAAATTTTGAAATAGTATCTGTCAAATGGAGAATGAAAAAAAAACTTATCGATATATTTTATTGTTGACGTTTTGGTTGATAAGCGATTTTTTATTGAAAAAAATAGTCCCTGCTTAAGCACGCCACTGGCTCCCTGGTTATTTTTTACAAATTTATTTTTATTACGATTATTATGGTAAAAAGGAATGCTTAATTAAACTGGGATGATTTGAAAATTCTATTAAGCTAGATTCTATCAATTAAACGATTTTTATATATAAGCAATTTAATAATTTGTCTTAATTATAGGTGTCTCTGTAGACCGTGACTCTTACCCTTAACCTATACATATAAAGTGAGCCTATTGAGACCAACTTTCGGGAAATGTAAATCTCGCAATCTGGAACTTAATGCACGTATAAACGGAAATACATAGTCAACATAATAAATACGACCTAGTCGGGAATCTAATCCAACGTCACCGATTTTTAATTAACAGAGGTTGTGTTATCAGGAGTATAATTATTGCTTTTTTTAAAAACAAAAAGTACCGAAACACACTTCTCGAGATTTATTTTCTAATCCACGTTCTATCCCAACATGAATATTTTTACAAGAACTTCTTTGTGCTCAGTTGCTTAACCTCTCTTTGTTTCATAGAGAGTAAGGAAAGAAGGATAGGGCCATTTCAGGACTAGTAGTCAACTAATTACTCTCGTTTTGTCTCATCAATTTAAGGATTGGAATGGTGGGAGGGAATTTTCACAACCACAGCAAACCCCTGGTTCTGGTAATAGAGTAAGGCTATATCTGGTATTATAACATTAATTTATGAGTGTTACGGTACCCGGTACATTGCATTCAAGGGGAGCCCAAGATATAGACAGATAGCCATTCGTTTCAAAGAAAAGTATAAAAAAACAATCGGAAATTGATAAAAAACGGTGCCGGAACACTGTTCCACCGCGTCACATGTAAAAAAATGTATTTCATAAGCACTCAACCCGATCATATCTTGCACGACTTATTGGGTCTTGCTACTTTGTTGAATTCACTTTTTATGGCATATCAGTAAAATTTCACAAAAGTGCATAAATAATCATTGTATGACCATTATGCATGAAATAAAAAGCGATAAATCTTTACAGAAGTTCTGTATTATATTCTATTCTTTAAACATGCTTTTTTTACTGTAAAAATATCTACGGCAACATTTACACATAAAAGCTTTTTCTTTTACAATCAAAATGCACATTACTTCCGGTGTTTGAAACGTATTTAACTTGAAGGATTTATGTTGCAATATTTGAATTGAGTACGCTGAAAAATGTATGTTAAAAACATACAATATTGTCCAAAAAAGAAACCTTATTTATATTGACTTTTTACGAAATATGCAACCTCCGTCTTTTGTTATCTCGCTATTGAAATTACTAAATACTTTCTCCGCGAATGTATTTTAGTAACGTAAGAAATATCCGATAAGTTTACCATTGGCTGTTAATATTTTTCGATTGCAGTAGTGGTCAATTGTTGAGCTTCGAGCTACTGCATGTATTTTTGAATGGTGTTTATGAATTTGTAACAGTTGTTTATACTTTGTATCTTCTGCTTTACGTACGTTCTTAAAATATATTTTTTTGAATCAATTTACGAAAAATAAAATATATGAATATCATATTGGATTGCTTAGTGCCACCCCCTTCCCTTGTTTTTGTCGGTGCCCGAAAAATATCGACCCGTAATCTGCATAAAATCGTAAGAGACAATTCATTAATTTTACAGAAGAAGTTTGTTTTTTTACTTCCTCCCGTTATAAACATGTAAAAAAAAAATTGATTTACGTAATATTACTAACCGCAAATAAGTCTACAAACATAGTTGATAGTGCTCACCATGAGCGAAACCGGTCCTGCTATTGATAAATAAAAGTGGAAATAAGGACAAAGGAATATTGTGTTTTTCCTAATATAATTCCTTTCAAGTATTGGCAGTGAAAACCCTCCAAAACAATGGTAAGAAAAAGTACCCTTAAAAAATGTGAATCTCGAAATCCCGGTATCAAAAAAAAGGTTCGGGATTGGATGCCCTACTCGCAATCAACGTCGGTTGTATTATACCTATACTGTAAAATTCTTGACAAGTCATATTATAATAATTATTTGAAAAAATCGAAGAATAAATAAAATTCTAATCAATCGTTATTTGACATCTACTTTTTAGTAACGTAGTTTGTATGCGCCAATGACTCCAAAGAAATTAGTTATGTGCCACTGAGAATTGTATTGCATTAAACACATTGTTAGAGTAGAATGTTGCCAATCGGACCTAAGCAAAAACAAACCGTTCATTTTTTAAAACAAATGACGACTCGGTTGCATTTCACTTTTCATTTCTAAACTATTATTATTTCATTAATTTCTTTTTCAGCCACTGAATTTAGATTTAAAGTATTATATAAACACATCTAGTACATTAATTTGTCGTTAAACTCTCACGGCATATGGGAGAAACTTCTGTTGCGAGCTGTGGTTTAGTATTTTTTTTTCATTTATCGGCAGTGTAGTCAAAATAATTGAATTGTTTGTCGGTTTTTGGGCTTGGGGCACTCCAAGCGGCCGCCTGCTACGCTTGCAAACTGATTCGCCGCTTACAAAGAATAATTAAAGACAATTTTACTTCAGAACAATGAAGTTACATCGATCGTCCAGTTCGTTCGTCAGATAGCTCAAAATAACTTATTTTAGGATGATGGGAAATGAATTATTCACTTGCTGTTTATTCAGAATTATCAATTTGTTGCTTATCAACTGTTTCAGTACGATGATGTTATATTTACAAATAATTACTAAATTGTATCTTTTAACTACAGCTTCTTCATTTTAACACGTTAAATTCTGGAGCTGTGTTTTCACGTGATAAGCTAGTCAAGCGTTGAGTACCGGAAACTTATTTTCTTTATTAAATTTGCTCTCCTGACAACCACATACATGATGGTGCAGTCAATGAGCACACTTTGAATTTTTAATTCAAAGAAATTCACAAAGAAAGATGTCAGAGAACATCAATAAATATATTGTCAAACTAAAATAAACTGCAAACAATAAATATGCTCTGTAGAACCTTAAAGGTGTACGCAAAGCAAAAAAAAAGTAGTAAGACTCGGTTCATGTGCAATGATATGGCTTTTCATAACTGGCAATAGTGATATAAAATTAAATAACCATAGTATTTTAAACAATCACAAACGGTTTTATTTGATTTGAAATAGTGCTTTTACAGTTACAGCACTTTTAGAAAGCTTTTAAGAAAAATGCGATTCTTCAAAAATAAACCTGGCTCACGGGATAGTTTCACTTGATTTTGACCGGGGCCGAAAGAGTTAATTATACATTAGTATTGAGTTAAACCTACAAAGACATTATTTAGTACAGCCTAATAAGATAATAGTATATTCATTTGTTGTCACTTTCCAAACGGTCACTTTCTTCGAGTTAATGTTTGGCAAGTTTGCGAGTGGTTGAATCACCAACTCGCTAATCTCATTGTTGTTTCTTCCATTAAAGACGCAAATATATCGACTATTATAAGTTGTCCGCTTACAGAGGGCGTTAGTAGTATTATTACAATACCGGTATTACAGAAACGAGAATTCCGTTATTCATATTGGTTTGTAATACCGAAATATCTTTATTTCGGTATAGCAGATTAACCAAGATTAAGTTTTGAAGCTGTTATATATAACATATCGTATATTGTAATTAAATTGATCGCGATGAATTGAAATATTTTAAATCTGCTTACAGTTGTTTCAATATTGAATGTTTCCGGAATGGATCAGTCTTTTTATAATAATGTGTTCCTATTTTAAGAAACCGTAAATTATTTATGAAAGTCACCTTTTTATGAATATGATTTTTTTAGTGACGTTAATTGTGTTGTATATAACATATTGATATGCTAATTTAATCTAATCCCCGGTTCTCAATTGAAATTCTTTTTCTTATACTGGTATTGATTTACTTTCGATGCATTCGGCGGTAACTTTGTGGAAGTTCATTTTAATATAAAATAAAATAACTTGGATTATTCCAGCTACAAACTGTGACACGTGTTTCGTCTCTTTCAGAGGCATCCTCAGACAGACTTACTTTCACAAATGCTTGCTTAAGTACGAATGATTTTAATTTTACTATTCTGATATATTATAATAAAAATCAAATAAAAATGGGAGGCAAGGAGGGGATGATAGAAAAACAAACAAACGATAATGGTAATGCAAATGACATTTATATTAAGAAATGATTAACTAATGAGTTGCATCAATTAAGACGGGTTTAACCGTTGGAAAATAAAAGAAAACTTGTGAAAAGTTTATTCAACAATTACTCTAATTAATTGATTGAGTGAAGAGACTTTTTTCTCACTGTTTCCGTTATCCCTTATTTAGAAATAATTATTTCTCGACAAGAGAATCCTGAAAGTATAATTCAAATTCGTGTGCCCAACAACCAACCATATAACCAATAAGTTTTCTTATTGTAACGGAGTTTTTATGTACATGATTACATTATGACGTTTTTCAACACGTTGAGTCCTGGAAGCGTGTTTTCACGTTATAAGCTAGCTATGCGATGTGCCCCTGATACGTGTTTTCGTGTGGTGATATAGCCTTCCGAATAGAGCCATAGTTGTATTTAGCAACATGTTAAATAAAATAATAACTAAAAATATTGTCCTCAAATCATTTGATTAGTTGTTTGGTCAAAAATAGTTAATGATTTTATTCACCAAAAAATGATTTCATTATAGCATATTTAATGCGTACAATTTCTCTTTCGAAGACCACATAATTTTGCAGTCACTGAGTCCACTTCGAATAAGCAATTCTCATAATCCACCAAACAAGATGTCAGGGAAAATCACGAAAAAAAGATTTAGAGTTGTCTGACTAATGATCTAGACCAGGGGTGGGGAACCTTTTCATTGAAAAAGGCCACATTCATTTATCTGATTCAGCATAAGGCCGCAGTAAAGAAAACGTTGACACCGCCCCCTCTTTTTTTCGACTGTCGAACATATAATGGGTTGATTACGCTCCTTTTCCATAATTATTTGATCAAAATTAATGATCAAGTCGAAAGGCCGCACCAGAGTAGTCAAAAGGCCGCAGGTTCCCCTCCACTGATCTAGACGATTGATGGTGCAAGATTTATCCCATGCCTTTTCACAAAGGTAAATACACAAAATTTAATTTAATTGTCTTTTCAGATTTCAATTAATTTTTATTTAATCAAGTTTTTAATAATAAGCCGCGTACACGGGATACGCGTTACTTGATTAAGACCGGGACATAAAGAGTTAAAAGTGAACAGCAACAACATACATACATGTATTAAAAAGGATCTTTGAAAATAACTGTTCTTTGTGCCCGATCTTTGGCCTACCTTTAATGAAGAAAAAACATTCTTTAATAATACTGTTTCATTAAATATTAACGTTTTATGACTTTGTCATATGGATTGGTCTACTTTATTTAGTCCTCCAATGACTTGGTAATTAATTTACCGCGTGGGCAAATGATCACGTAAATAATTTATCATCTTTCAATTATTGAGGATCATCAAAGATCATAGTGTGGTCAATGATGGCTTGACGATTACAATTTATTCTTATGTGTCTTGATTTATCTGACTATCTGTAACGCTCTCTCTCTATCTGTCAGCACATGCACAGAGAGAGACGGCCATGTATATTGACTTTTTTACGGGCACATCCTATTTCTGTATGTGCATCAAGTGCTTAAAAAGTTAAAATATAGTATTTTAAAATAATATCTCAATGGTTTTCAACATTCCAGCAAGCTAGACTCGATAAACTTTATTGTATTCTTAATTCCAATTAAACTGATCGATTGATATTACTATCACAGAAGCTTTCTCGTTGCTTTCGCTGAGAAGAATCCCACAATAACAAACAGCATTGTGACCAAGGCGCATGATACCTGCAATAAGGATATCTAGTAGCATATATCAGTGCTGTCGCACCAAAAATTATACAGTAAATTTATTGAATTACTTTGGTTAAGTTATTTAAGTACTTATACTACTACTAGAAGTAAAGAAGAAAAATTCATATGGTTCAATTATTTTTTTGAAGCATTACTTATACAAGGAAAAAAAATATTTTAATGAAAATTCTGCGGCAATTCTGTATCGTATAGTAGCTATATCATCTTCAATGTTTGTAATTGCCAAACGCTAAACTAAACGTAAATTTGTTTTATCTGTAAACGAACATCTGTATTTTGATTTAATGAATTTCATGTTTGAAAAGGTACTTTGACAAAGATGTATACTTCCTAGCATTGAGTCCATTTTGAGATCAAAGTTCTTATCTCAATCAAAGAGTTTATCTCTCTTCTGGTATTTTTTTTTTAAATCTTCTCCTGTTTCTCATTTTTTAGTATAAAAATGCTCTGTTAAAAAATTGCCAAACTCCAGCTGAAAATCGTATCTTACATGTGTAATGCTGAAAGTCAAAAGTTTGACTAAAAAGTAAAATATCTTACTCAATATTTCCAAAATCAATAAATAGTTTCTCAAAATCCATGATGATATCTTCAATATACGTCTACGTGAGTTGAAAATTATATTTCATCAAAATTCTTGATGTCTTCCAAATTATGCCGCGGGCCTCATTTTCGACAGCCACGGCATAGATAGACTACAACAAACAGTCGATATTTTACAACACATTTAATTTATGACAGACAATAAAAAGAATATGTTTTATATTACTTATTCAAAATATTTTTAAAAAAAACTATTCGATTGAATCTGTTATGCTATATTACTAATAGTGTATATCATTGACTACTTTCTTTTTACGACTGACTAATAAGGATTTGAAGACCATTTCTACGAATCTGTTTTGTAATACCTTGTCATATTTCGTGCTTCAAGTTATGACAAAGTATTTGCTGAATCATTCCGAAGATTGAAATCGTAAATTAATAGCTTGAAAGTTTTATTGATTAGTTGAATGACTATTGAGGAGCAAATAATTTGGTTTGAATCAGATTGGTTACTACATCATTAATTACCGTATGGGTTGATTTTTTCACCTCTGTAGGAAACTGCATACCAAGAGAATGTTTTTGACTGTGATTGTAAATCAGTCGGGTAATGATAAAATAATGAGATCAGAATTATACATGTAAGGTAGTAAAGTTAGCCAAAAACTCGATATTGTGGGAATTTCCAATCGAGATTCGAAACGAATAGGACGACAACCCTAGTACTATACTTCTCGGCTACGGGGACGGCAAATTAGAATTTTAACATAATGACTGGGCTCATTATTAAGCTTATGTTTGCAGTGGCGGATTAATCTCATGGGAGGTCCCAGGCGCAATATTATTTGGAGGCCCCTGTGTTTCGAAAATGATATAAACGTCAGGAAACTTCAAGTAAAATAGTAAAACTATATAAAAGTCTGAACAAAAATTGTATGAATTACATTACATAAGCTATTTTTGATGCCCCCAAGTTTCAAAGACCCCTAAGCGCGCGCCTCATTTGCTTATAGGGTAACCCGCTTCTGTATGTTTGTGATTAAAGCAGCGATTTCTAAACTGGGAGGCTCGGGCTATTATCTTTATGATTGATCACTTTTAAGGTGTTTACTGTCAATTTTTGTTGGTAAGGCATTATATTTTTAAAAAACAACCAAAATTCTTTTGTACTACTTTCACATTTATTTAGCAGTTGATAATCCTCGTCATGAATGAAACCGGTCCTGATCTTGCTAATTAAAAGTGGAAGTAGTACAAAGGAATATTGTGTGTTTTTAACCTTATGATTGACTCTCAAAATGTATATTAATACATTTTTAAAAATATTGCTTTCACTTAAAAATCCCGGCAAGTATAGATATATAACTTATGTCTTCATTTAATCTTTCAAATTTTTGTATTTTTTGCATTAAATAAGCCCACAGCAGTTTTTTTTTATATTTGTCCATATGATAATTTATTTTTATGATAATGTGCTCAAATATTCATTCCATGCCCAGTTTAAAGACTGCTAAATATTGTTACTGTAATAGTGCTAAGAATTTCGAATTTTAACGGCACAATAAAGTCATCGTGCTGAACTAATCCTCGGCAGACTAGCGGTTAAAATCCGTTATAATACTGATAGACGCCTTTTTACATAATATTAATTTCTAACCCGTTTATGACTGTGATAAAAACCGAACTTAGTTTTTAGTATAGTAAATAACATCATTTGGTAGTAATAATGTCAAAAAATATATAACTTGCGAACGATGAGCTTTAACTGCTAGTCTTTTCTTTACCCCCTGCTGTCGCCATTCATCTATTGTTAGCAGAGCTGTGGACTCAAAAGTTATAAATGGTCCGACTTCGACTCTGATTTAAAAGCGATTTAGCTGCCTTCGATAATTAATAGTAATTACCTAGCACGCCGGCTATAATTTGCAACTATTAATTTAATTAGTTATTGACGAGATAACTCGTCTCTGGAGTGTTGAGCATGAAAATTTTTACAATATATCTCGTCTGTGGCAGCCATCGAATTAACTTGTTTTCTTCTAAATGTATCAAATAAAATTCTAACGTACAACTAGAAAAGGGATGTTTTCAATAAATAATACATTATGATTTATGAAGTTTAATACAGACCATTTCATTTCAAAATCATTTGGCTATCAAGTTATGTTTGATAATGAACATATTATATTATTCGCTTTTATGTATGAATATTATAAATGCCAATAAGATTAATGCGATAAGGACTATGTATATACCAAAAATAATTACATATTAATATATTACAGGCTCAATTTTACCCCACACTATTCTTTCGGGTTAAACTAACTGTTGAAAATTTTTGAATTTATTATCTGCGCCCTGTTGAATTTGCTTTCAGTCATGATATCAATTCATTCTTTAACTTTTTAATATTTGTCATAAATTTGAATGTTTCACAAAACATAACTTTTACTATTTCACTTGTGAGACCATTTCACTTTCAATATGACAATATTCAAATGAGGTTTTTCGTAACTTTTCCCCCGAATAAGTCTTTAGCACAGTTTTAAATATATCCGTATTCAAGATACATTGTCATGAATTGGTTTTTCCTTAACATTGTTTTTCACCTCGGAAAAAAGGGATTACGCCTTTTTGTCATGGATCCTCACCAAATCCAAATACTCAAACATCGCTAAGTTTCCAGTAAGGAACGTTATCAATTAAATTGGTATGTAATTTATGAATTCGTTTCATGTTATTTAAAGGAGTTACCATATCCCCAAAGAAGTGATCTATCAAGCATTGGATTGAAGATTAATCAAATAAATACTGCTTTTTACATTTATTTATTTTTTGTATGTGCCTTGATTATCATATTCTGTCTGCATTATAAATCAACGATTTCTAGTTATTGTCTTTTGTTTCCCCTAATCTATACAATAAAGTAAATCTCAAAGGACTTTGTGCATATTATGTTATGAACACAAAAAATGTGAAAGCATTAACAAAAATGAAAATGAGTAAATTAGAAAAGATCTCGGTTTTATTTCGATTAAATTTGCGTTAATTTTATAACTTTCCATCTTTGTATTGTCCAATCATGTGTTGAATAAATAATTTCATTTTAAATTTGAATATTGTACAATAACTGCTTTTACCTATCATAGTTGCCTTGTGTATCTTTAAATTAAATATTTCAAAATTTAACTTTTCCGTAATTGTCTATTATTTTTTTTTTCTACAATTTGTAAGTTCTTGCATACTATTAAGTCATGTTTAGGTTTTCCTCAAACAAATGAATTAAAGCTAGCTGTCAGTCTGGCAGATAAACCGAATTGTTTTGAAATTGGAAACCAATTGGAATAGACAATACTTCAAAAGATCGAAGAGATTTTTACAAACAACAATCATAGACGACGTCGCACAATAATTTCTGCACATTTTTTAAAACGATTTTCACCGTAATTTATATTAGAAATCCTAGGTTGTTATTTTTTCGTGGAATACAAGGATTTGCTGCAACTCTTTTCAACTAGAATATTTTGGCAAAGAATTTATTCATTAAATAATATTTGACGTTACTCAGTTGTATGTTTTTAACGGGGTTCGCAACTAATAAAGAAAAATTAATATTAGTACCGTCATTGTATTCAAAGTTATTTTATCTAAATATTTTTTTGTTTTTTAATCCTTTTAATTTTACTTGTTAAATACTTACAATTTTTTGATTAATCCAATAAATTACAGTAAACAATCACATTGATTTTAATCGCGTTCTTATAAATAAATTCACAATATTTAAAACCAACCATAATACAACATGTATTGCCAACTGTCGAATATAATTGTTCCCAATTTTATCACAGAGATTTTCGCGGCAATCTGTATTTTCGTATAACGGTTAAAGTACGTATATTCGTGTCGAGGTGGGCTGACGTTAGTCAAGTCGTATCGCATGGCCTCTACTGCGGCTGACACAGTTCTTCGAGAGCCTTGACCGTCAACATTTTCACTCCGAGGATAGTATTTCTATCTTTCTCTGTCGCGAACAGAGATCGGAAACCAGCCAAAAAATGCATGCCACAAAAAAACAAAATTTACAATTATTGTGGCATTCCCACGATCATTGATGGTACCAGGACTTCATTTTGAATCTTACTTAATTATTCATCTGCAATCCATTCAACTAACAAAATAATGACGAGGGATTCATTGCAGACTTGGAAAACGAGTTACGTATCTGAGAATCAACTACAGTGGAACCTCGATTCTACGTTTTTCAAGGGACCGTAATAAATGAACGAATAATGCGGGAAACCGATAATGCGGGAAATCTTCAAATAACACAAAAAAATGTTTAATTTTCAAAAAACTCATTTATTTATTAATTAAAGAACAAATAAATGTATTTTTAACTTGTGTAATGCAAACTAAGTAGCCTATTTGCAGTTTGGGACTTAAATATTAACAAACACTCTTCAAAAAAAAAATCCAATGTCTTTAATTATTTTCAGTTTCTCAATTATAGTTCTAGTTTTCTTCATTTAGGTATTTTAATTTTGACTTTTGAGTTAAAAAAATTTACGTAACCAGATGAAATGTAAGATTATTTATGAGCGAAAAAAATATTCTACAAACATGGTCAATCGGGATAGATAGTAACTGGGACGGGACGATAATATTTTGATGATAGATCGAAGAAATCGGTAAATCGAGAAATGATTAACGTGGAATTACTAAACATTGCTATTACGGGGTGGGGTCTTGGTAGAGTAAAAAATAAACGATCCATGCATAAAGACGAAGATAGTGAGAACGGAAGATCGGGGTTCCACTGAAAAAATTGCGAAACGAAATGCGAGGTAAGATTATTTATGAGAAATATTCAACGAAAACATTCAATCGGGATAATATTTTTGACGGGACCAAAATATTTGAACGATAGATCGAGGAAAACGGTAAATCGGGGAACGGTTAATGCGGGATTATTTTACATTGTTCTTATGGGTGTTTGGCCGGGACTATGAAAAATAAACGAACCATGCGGGAAAACGAACAATGCGAGAACGGTAGATCGGGGTTCCACTGTAGCTCGAGTCGAATGCTCTCCCTGATTCGTTTATTTGAGTCGTATAACAACGTAACGAAAATAAATTAATTTTCCACACGTCATTTGTTTTCTCACTCAGCCTTCTATTGACAAAGCAGTGTTAGAGTGGCAAAAGAAATGAATCTTAGTTCAATTCTAATTGGATTCTCTGCGAATTATTCACTCACTCTGATTGCTTTGGATGAAAGTGTTAAAGTGTGAAATCAAGTGATTGGCGATGATTCGCATATTTCAATATAAACGAATGAATATCTCTCGTTCACTGCAAATCGCCCAACTCAAACATTATCAACTAAAAAACTTGTTATATTTTTTCATTACACTGCCTTTCTAACAAAGATTGAAAGTTAAAACCTTAACATTGTGATGTTTCTGTTTTTTTATTAATTTTAGGTTAGTAGAAGATAGCATGTGTAGTACAGCGAATCGGGACGTAATTATAGTTATAAAGGAAATATATCAATCTCATTGCAACACGAATTTCTTTCAACCATTTAACCATATTGCATAAATTATAAAACGAATTGGTTTTTATTAAAATTAAAATAAGTTCATAGCAACTGGTTGTCGACACCTCTCGAATCATTGTGGATTACTATCCGGTGAAAGAGCTATCTCTATAATATACTTCGTTGTTGTTGTTATTTTTTTATTCTTTTTCTATTAGAATCGGCCATTTAAATGTAAGTATACCACTTGCATTATTATACAAACCGGAAGACTGAGCGATGAACAGTTAATTTTTGCTTCACCAATTCGATAAATTATTCAAAATAATATCTCAGATTTAACCTTGAAATTGTTACTTATAACATTACCTTTTCCCCTTCTTATTGTATGCGCCTATTTAAGTAATGTTGAAAATCCAATTTGGTGTCCTATTATTTCGTTGTCTGATAAATGACTAAGGCTATAGAGTCGAAGTCAGGAATCGTGGAGTCGGGTGTTTTTTTTTCTGAAATCAGAAAAATATTGCTACTCCGATCTATTTAAAATATATATACATTGATGTGTATTCAAATCATTATAGATACTGCAATATTCCCGCTAAGGTGTACGCGTGTGCGCGCGCACACCTCCCAAAATGTGGCCGCACACATGTTTCCATCCCCGCACAGGTCGCACACAGGAATATTGTAAAAAGAAGTTATTTTCACCAAATTTTATTTTTGCTTAAATACTCATAGTAATCCCATCAAATCTTTCACATTTTTCTTCCACGTCTAGCATCAGTGAGTACATACCTACATATTTGTGCACATTTTTTATTTTGCTGAAAATAATTGCTTACAGAAATTAATGGTACGCACACACAATAGAAGAATTAGAAGGAACATTGGTCCATAGTGTATACCACACATATTTCACGTTGCGTTCTTTTCTTTTTTACAAATCGCAACAGTTTTTCCTATTTCCTAAATTCATATATTCAAAAATTTATACTTTAGAAATCTGCTTTGTTAGTTCAAAAATTATCGTCAGAATCTGTAACATATAACTTTTTTTTCGAAGAAATGGATGTCTGAAATATTCTCATCCCATTTGATCCCAATTTCCAGGTAGCGATCCTAAGCTTCTAGACCTGCCATAGCGCTATATCTTTTATCCTTTCCTTTGCTCTCTAGAGAGAAGCTTAGCGGATCTCGTATAGCAGTTTTTTTTTTTAATTCCAATGTGACTCTATTTACTCCATGTTGATACCAGACATGGCAGAAAAATTAGTTTCTTATGAAACTAAATCTTACCATTGTTGGTTTTTTTCAGGCTTTTGAGTCAATATTTCAGGCCCATGTCTGACACCGGCACTAACGAATGGTTCGACTCAGACTCCGGTTAAAAAAAGACTTTTGTATATAGTCTATGAGTAATTTTTAATATCTACTAAAAGTGAATTCTTGTAGTTTAATTTAATGTAAGTAAAGGTGTCGCCAGTTTTTTTACGACTTCTTCTCTAACTTCACTATAACACCACGACTCCGCAGCTTTGTAATATTTTTAATTAGTTATCTTAAAAAAACGTTCAAATCATTAAATCTTTTGGTTAGTCAAAAAAAAACACGTATTACTGCACTTGTCATCAATGGAAGAATCATCTCGGAATTGAAACCGCTCCGGGTCATGTTAAAAATTATCATGATTTTGTGGCAAAATATTTTTTAAAACATTGTTCATTTTTATCCACGCTTACCTCCGGTTTGATCGTGTGAACTTGCTTACCTGACTCGGGTAACGTATGCCGTCGAGAAATTTGTGTTAACCTGTTTAAAATAACTTAACTCGTTAGTAGCGGAGTAAAATAAAAATAAAAAACAAACTATTCACCTCACCTGCGACGGTTTCGAGAAAGGGATCGATTTCTTTTGAACGCGTCATTGTTTTTATTTTCCCTCCTCGCCACCCGCCTAATCGACGCATTCAAGTTGCAAGTCTTGTCAACTCGAATAAAATGTTTGAAATTATCGATAGCCGATTTTTTAAAAAAAATTATCGTGCTTAATTATTATTTTCTTTCTACTCATCCTGTAAAATTATTTCTTTTTATGTTTTATACACTCTCAACATAATATTAATTGTGAAATGCATGATGCATGGGCGTCAGCCAAAATAACATGCGTTGTCTTTTTCTGTATACAAAAAAAAAACAATTTTAGAATAATGTAGTTCAAGAAATTGTGTTGATATTCTTTTATGGCAGTTCATTCCGGGGTGAATATTGGCTGCCTCAATCATTTGTCTTATCCACCATTTGGTCCTCAGTCCTCCGCCGTCCTACGCCAACCGCTGAAATTGTGTTTTCATTGTATCAGCGCCGGTGCTACTTGCGAGTGGAGCAGGCAACCGCCTGTAGCTTTAATTTTGGAGAGGCGGCCAAATGTCTAGCACCTAAACCAAGAATCACAAAACGTCTCGAATTAAGAAAATTTGTTAAGCGCTGTAAATTTGTAATATTATTTTCATTATTTTATATAAAAATACAATGAAAAACATATAGTATTTAATACATGCATGATTATATTCACTTTGTTATATAAAGCTATTCGCTACTGTCACTGTCGGTTGCGAACTAAGTATAATCGTTCGCGATTTTTTGAACGAACGTATTATATATTTTTTTAATTTGAATTTTGCTCTGACCCGTTTGATAACATGCTGTTTTTGAATGATTATTTGAATGTTACTGATTTGTTTTTTGTTTTTTTTTTGTTTGCAGGAGGATGTTGTGGCTCGACAAACAAGAGAACGATAGTCGGAGGCTGGGCGTGGGCATGGTGGCTTGTCACTGATGTCCAAAGGCTCTCGCTCGAGGTGAGCTTATAAAGTTTCTTGAAATATCCGTAATAAAATATTTTTAATAAAAAAGAATCATTGATTACAGTCCCCCTAAACGCACTTGGCCTGACTCACTCTAAATCGATAGAGTAACTCGGGGGATAAGAGTCATAAGGGGGAATCTACAAAAGAAGAGTTTAGGGATTATCGAAAAAATAATCGATTTTTATATTTTTTAAATTTAAGAGATAAAATGAAAATAATAAAAGTCAAATACATACATGAAAAAAGAAAACGTTTTAAAAAACTTATTATTTGCATCGTAGGCTGGCGGGTGGCGGTATATCAAGATCTGTAAGTTTTTCTGCTCAAATAATATATATTCCTTTATTAGGTGATGACCTTGAACCCAATGTGCGAAAGTGTGGAGACAGCCCAAGGAGTCCCTCTGACCGTGACAGGCGTCGCCCAGTGCAAAATCATGAAAGCCGATGAACTCTTGGGCACTGCGTCCGAACAGTTCTTGGGAAAGACCGTCAAAGAGATCAAGATGACCATCCTTCAGACCTTGGAAGGACACCTGAGAGCGATACTCGGTAAGTTAAAATAATATTTCCTTACAATAATAATTGATACATTTATTACACTGACATCTATGGTATCGTGTGATTAAAATGGTTTGAGTCTATGATAAAATGGTACTAAAATATATGACCAGATGGTAGTACACATTCATACGTACTTCGTATTTCGAGCTAATATTTTAAACGTCATGTTATAACGAATTTATATTGTTATTTGTTATTATTGTATAATTACATAATTTCATATTATTATCATACGGAAAAGACAAGCGACCCTGACTGTGAACTCACATCAAACCGCTTGCTGTATTCAATCGGTAGTTGAAAAACGTAATATCACTAATAAATATCAATTTACATTATGTTTCCCGTGACCTTCATAATTATCGCCTCTATCATGCGGTAATGTCGTTGACCAAACGGAGAACAGCTGATAGTCACATTCTTAAATAACGGAACGATGTATTGACTCAAATAAAATAAAACGTTTTAAATAAACACAAGTTGTTAATTGATAATTAGAAAGTTTACCTTCGTATACAAATATAAAATGATTCTTTTGTAATGAAGTTAACAATGTTTGTTTGTGAATTCAAATTACTTTTCAGTTTGTTTTGGAATCGTTTCAAATGTACTTCGATGTCTGTTTGGAACAACGATTCAGTTGTTTATGACTTTATGCCATAAATTGTCTATAACCAATATTGTTTGTCTTAAAAGGGGAAAATAATTTCTTGCATAGTGAGCAGAGAGATAATTAATTATTTAAAAAGACTTTGATAATCAAAATATCTACGAAGTATGCTGTCTTAATAATATGTAAAGTAAAAATCCCAAAACTGTACGAGTGCATTTTTTACAATAACTAAACGTAAACTATGTTTTAATCATAGCATCGAGAGTACAGACATTTTTTTGGATTGATTTGTTATGATGAAAATAACGCTTCATTAAAAAATAAAAAAATAAATATGATATGGCTTAATTAAATGCATTTGTTGTTTCACTGTCCCATTTGTTCTTCTAACGGCAGTGGACATATTACATTAATGAAAATAGTCTCGACGAAAAACCGAAATAGTACTACAAAAGTTATAGTTAATTCATTTCTAACGACTTCCTTGTTATTATGCCACCTTATAAAATCGAAAAATGTACGTAATTTAAGATTTTTAAAAAAATACAGATTTCCTTATTAGTGCGTGATTTACGGTCAGGGCGTCACGCAAAACTTCAATTAGACTTTATTATATACTACAGCGGTGGTTTTTCTCCGTATTCTTGTTGAAGCCATCGACTCCCTATAATTATAAATAATACTTTTATTACGTTTAATAATGCAGAAGAATTAGGATACACTGGCGCAAGGTTGGATTAACTTTGCAACCGAGATCCTACGGGATTGTGGAGTTAAGAAAGGCATACAGCGTTCAACGCTACTTATTAAAAAATACTTATATGTATGTTATTAGAACAGATATCGCTTTGTACACACAACGTGAAACACGTTTTTATAATAAATTTAATTTAAAAATAAAATAATTTTTTTATCAACATATATGTATTTTAAATATTGTAATTTAAATAATACTAGTCGCAGACTAGGGCATCCGATCCCGGGATCCCGACCAATTTAGCGATCCTGTACTCCCGGGATTTTTTTATCAATTTAGTGATTTACTTCAACATGTAAAAAATCAAATTTAAAATCACAATTCTTCCCGATTTACTATCATATATTTTAATGTGTGTACCTCAGTTTGTTATTTTTTAGGGTGATATGAAAAATCAATTTTTATTTGAGATCTTGGACACGGGTGTTTGTGATATCTCTTCTACTCGAATTGATATCAAGAAACTGTAGCTTAGTAAAGAAATGTGTCGCCTCTGACCGATGGCTGAAATGCCAGTTATGTTGTATTAAAATTAGTGATATTTCATCAATGAAAACTAGGGCTTGTCGGTTTTCGAAAACCGGTTTTTCAACTTCGTAACCGGTTGTGCCGAATTTTCCATAAACGAGTCTATAAACAAACGGACAGAAAATTTGGATCTTTTATTTGATGGCTGAAAGACCATATGCCCCACATCATTACCCAGCGAAAAGGTATTTTCGATATCAGGAAAGTTTTTTACAAAACTATCAGTGGACGCTTTGTGTTTTCTTAAATCATATTTTCTGAAGAGTAACACCGAATAATTTCTTGTTGTGTATTATAATGTATATTAATAAACAACATAAAAAAATTAACTTTTTGTCGCTATTTTAATTGAATTATCTATTTTTTGTAAAACTTTGAAAACCGAATAAAACCGGTTTTCGAACAATATTAACATTCGAAAACCGGTTTTTTCAAAAGTCGGTTTTAGTATAAGTCCTAATGAAAACATCCCGGGATTGAATGATTGTAAATCCCGAAATCCCGTGATCACAAAAAGGGTCTGCCATGCCCTAATGTAAACTGTTGCTAGTTGATGATAATGGGTTGGTTAAACACAACAATTCTGAATTGTTGTAAAAACAGTGTCAACTATTAATTACTTTTATTGTTTCTGGCGTGGTTACATTATTTTTTGCAATGAATTGACCAGTTTACAAATTTAATTATCTATGTTGTTAGTTATGAAATTAAGTATTCTTCATATTTTATTTATTTGTAACACACGTCTTAGCGGGAAATAATCTGACACTCGCCTTTCAAGTCCATCTTAATATTTGCAACTTTACTGTACTAACCTGTTCCGACCTTACGCATATTACGTAAGGAAAGATTATTTCTAATATTTTTACCTACGAATTGAAAAATATGTAAAATGAATGACCTTTGCGCATCGTTCAAGGTCTGATTTTGAGTATATTTTATACAATGTATTTTAGAAAAAAAATAATCCAGATGCGTTGTAATATTCTACACGTCTTAAAGTATCGTAAAAGTGAAGTAACCTCAGTTAATACACATTGCAATAGTGTTATCTCCGTAAAATATATATACAATCCACCAAAGCAACAAATAAAGACGTGATAGTACTTAAAAATCAAATAAAAATGTTTAAACATTTTATTATTTGACTCACTTCACCTCTAATGGGCCCATATAATAGTTTCCGTCGTAATGATTGGATATTGGATCAGTGATTGAAATGTTATTTTAGGTTATTGTGCAAGGTATATCGAGTGAATCCAACTTTTTTAGTAAGGTTGTGCAATGCGAATTTTTAATAGCTATGCTTTCACCCCAAAGGATCAGCTTTAAAATATGAAGATATGAAATTATACACAACATTTTTTTCATTTCAGCAAAAATAATTTTATCAAAAGTTAACATATTTTGAGTAATTCAAATTTGTACTGAATGTTCGTTCATCAAGGAATTTCAATTGATATTTTAAATTAATAACATGCTCTAAATATCATATTCAATGAAATTCAATGCATTTCTTACGCATTATAACATTTATATCGACTTTGGAAAGGAAAAAGGACGTAACCCACAGTTTTTTCAAACCAGGCTTTTTTCGATAATAACAATGTATCAAACTTGATACACGTTCTATCAAAAGGGTGCAAGCTACAAATGCCAAATTAGTATTTAAATTTAGCTTTTAAGTTCGAAAAATATGACCCTGTAAAAAACTTAAACCAAGAAAAAATACTGAAATAAAGGTTTTTCCTAAAATTTCCTCCGATGCCTATTTTCAACGACTTTGAGAATTTCGCAGTTGTTGTCCTCAATCCCGAAATTATAATTATCACAACCCTGGGATTTCAGGATAGTAAAATTGGATGGGGTTCTGGGATTGGAGGTCCTAGTAATGATGTCATCGTGTAGATCTGGCAATTTTGCACATAGTACTAGAATACATTTTTTTTTCAAAGTCAGGATCTAACTTGTAAATTATTGAATAATTGACAAGCAAGTTTGAAACAAAAGTGATAGTTTTAGTCAACATTTTACAATTATGAAAACTGTCGCCTTTATTTTTCTAGTCCTTAATTATTTGATGGAAACAATTTGATATAAGATGTTCAAAGCTATACGCCCGTTGGCACACGTTAATTAACAATACATTTCCTAGTTGAGCAAGAATTAATTTTAATAATCATTATATTCCGCGCACTTTTGATGACGATGTGCGGAATGGTTTTCTACTTTCGTGTGACTTGGTTTCCGCCGATTAGATCAATTTGTGTTCTTCTGCGACAAATAGTTATCCAACCGCTAGCAAACGCGATTTACAATGTTCACTACCAATATCAAACTTATTTGCACTAAGTCAGTAAATCGCCGTATAAAAGACAAACAATGGAAAGAATATTTACATTCCATATCGACCGTGGAAAGGAAAAAGGACGTAACCCACACATATCAAATTTTACAAGAGGAGCAAAAAACGTGTTTTGATGATTTTGAGCCATATGCAAATTATGAATTATACACAACCTTGAAGTGCACGGAGACTTCTAAACTGGTGTTTAATTGACATAATTTAATATTAATTACAGAAATTGTCCTTGGATTTTATAAGAAATAAGAGAACTCGGACTGCAACTCCGACTCCGACCTTAGCTTAAAACACGACTTTAATTATATTTTACGCTTAGTAGCATGGTCCGACTCCAGGTAAAACAGTTTTACTCCACAGCCCCGGAAAAAAACCATGAATTCCAGGATACTCCAATTCATTGGAGGCGGACATTTTATTAAAAAAAAAAAAGTAAATAGATGAGGCTAAACGTGTTTTAGTTGGTCGGCTATCGTCGTTTACGTTCTAGGGACAGGATTGAGAAGTGAAACAGATTTTTTAAAAAAATGAAAATTTATAAATTTTTAACGTAAATGTAACATTCATTTCAATATTGAGACAAAAACAAGTCTTTGAGCACTGCCAGCCAACCTTAGTAATTACTGTGTAATTGTATTAATTAATGTTAGTTATTTCATAACTTTCCCGTAAGGCAAAAAACAATTAGTTTGACAAAAATCCGGGTTGATAATAGCATGTATTCTGTTGAATTGTAACTTATCGTTGTAGATATGATTGACTTGTAAATAAATACAGCCCTCTAATTGGCTTTAATTTTATCCGATAATTAAGCCTTTGTTAGAATAAAACCACTTTATCATCGATAGTTATAATAATATATATAGCTTTGGTGTTGCTTCACTTAGTAGCTTTAGTTACTCGATATTGCCACGTGACTTTTCTAATAGCAGTTTTGTATATTGCCTAGCGGCCATATGTTTATTGGCATTTCAAATGCTAAGCAACAGCGCTGCTGCCTTTACGTATACATTTAAATGCATTAAATTTATCGTTGCTATGGTAAAACTCTATACTTCTCAATTTTAAATATTTCTGCTTACAATAAAAAAATTAGCAGGATTTTTTTTAGTCATGAAACGCAATCGATTTTTGATAGAATCTATAATACTACTTAATTGTGTTAAAACCTTAAAAATCATTTAACTGACATGATTTAAAAGCTTGTGAGGTTTTCCTGTTTACTGTCGAAAGATGTGAAATAATTGGCGCCCAACGTGGGGCATGTAATTGTGATAAAACATACGAAGAGCAAGGGAAGGGGGAATGGTTGCTTTGTATCAAAACTAAGAATATCCATGTTTAGTGTTTTTTAGATAATTATGCAAAAAAAAATCTAAATGCATCACTACATAATATATAATAGTTGGGTATTATAATTTACTTTGAACACTTAAAACCACGTGCAAAGATTACTATCGGTGTATAAGTTTACATTGTAAATGAATAATATGATATGGTTAAAAAGAATCAATCGGCTATCAGTATTTTTCATGGTGTAATAGTATATTTTGCATCTTAGGAAAGTGTCACTTTTCTCTTGCAATACATATTTATAGTAATGTTTTATGATTACGAAAAATTTAGCTCTTATGGTTTTTTGCGATTATCTCAAAACTATTTTTTTGGAGATTATGAGTTATCATAGTAAGTCGCTCATATAACGCATTTAATGCAGGTGTGTTAAATATTCTATGATGTCAACCTTGTTTTAAACACCTTTATTATGGAGCATTAATTATAGCGCATATACCCACAGACTGGATTAGATTAGCGGAAAGATTCGCTTATAGAACTATTAGTTATAATTATAGGTTTGAGGCACAAACCCCGAAGAAAACAAATTTAATTGCGTAACACTCTTAAAAACTGCATATCTACGGATTGACTCATATAAATCATATTTTAATTACCCGATACAACTTGCCTTTAAACTAAGTCACTCGACTTAGATGCTAGCATAATCTGAATCAGTACCATGATTATCTTCGTAATATTATTACAAAATACAGCAGCAGCAGTTGCAGTTGTATCAGTTGCTTTATTTTGTTGTCAGTTTGTGAACCACTGATATGTGGCGTTTGTTTGTAAACATGTATGCAGTTTTATGTATAGTAGCGTGCAAAACAAAACTGCCAGTATTTTTCCCATCACGTTGCCGCATTTGACTTCAATATACAAACACTGCGTCGTAATCATTATATCAAATTCTAGCTGCACACATTATCAATTTCATTAAAATCAATGCGAAAAACACGTGCCCGCCATTCTGTTATTCACATAATCAAAATGTAAATTAAAATTGTACGCTTATGCATTATTAATAACGTTCCACTGAGTAGTCTGTAAGTGTTAGTTCTACTTACCACGGCCCGAATCCCGCAGTGGGCTGGCAATATGTTAACAAAGGGAACGCTAAATGTGAAAGCTGTTCGCTCTGCTTCGAAATAGGGGTCATTTTGTATCACTCTTCTACAATTTATACGCAATAATTATTTCAGCAGTTGAATGTTACATTAAAATTCTTTAATATTCTATTGAAACACGGCTATTTCACTTTCAATTTTCTTTTTTCCATTGTCGGGTTCAATGGCGCAGCGGTTAACGTTGTTGGCTTCCGTGCCGATTCTTACGGGCTCGATTCCCAGTACGAACAGCATTTTTTTTTATCAATTTATCGATTTCTGTTCGAAGGCATAAGTGTTTGTGATGTCTAAAAATTCCCTTCCGATCCTTCAATAACTGGGCGTACCGAGAGCGATTAGTTAACCACCCTAGCCGTATCTTATATCCCTACTACTCTCTTTGGTAACACACAGTTCTCGTAGAAAAGTGTCTGTTGAGAGACCTTCATTGGGGTGCCATATGCTTTAAATTGGGAACAAACATGTATTAAAATAAACCCTTTTATTATACGAGCGAAATAAATTTATTTTTTCACTACCACTAATAAAAAAAATCACTTACATATTTTCAAAAAGAAACTATAACTACACAATTATCAACCATAATGGTTGTATAAAGAAACGTATCAATACTTAGGTATATACAGCAGTGGGCTGCCAATATCTTAACAAGGGGCTCGGTAAATCTTATCCATTTATTTTTATCCATTTTCGCTCCCAATGTGGAGCATATGGCCTCCTAATGAAGGTATCTCAACAAAAGTTTTTTTTCTACGAGAACTGTTTGTTAATTAGTCGCTCAACCTTTCTTTTCCAAAGGCTAAGACAGGACTAGTGATTAACTCGAAGCCATAAGGTCCGGCACGGAAGCCCACAACGCTGAATGAAAAAATGAATTGGCTACTAAGTCTTGTTTCTTAATAAAATTTAACCATCTACAGAGATTGCATTTATGTGCTGATTTGATCTAAGACGAATGATTTTCTTAACAAGGGGCTCGCCGGCCGCGCTGAAATTTAACAAGGGGCCCCTGCGAGCCCCCCGAGCCCTTTCCAGCCCACCCCTGGGTATATACATATGTAAGTTCAGTAACGTGTCTTGAAATATGCTCGAAAATAATTAACAACTCTGCAACTGAATCGTTGCATTGTAATCGGTAGATCATTACAGTCGTATTAAAAATGCATTTTTTTTATTTTAATCTTTATATCAGTGTGAATGACCTAACAAATCTTGATATCCTAGAGGCCGTTTACCTGCAACATTATCGTACATATTGATTAAAGTATTTTAAATTAAAAGTTGACAACATTTTTAAGTATGCATTTCCACGATGCACTTTGATCGCAGCGCTGTCTATAATTTGCGAAACCATTTTTCAATACCGTGATAACTTTCCGATATAATCTTAATTATGAGGCATGCTTTATCTTGATAGTACGGCGGCATCGCAGCATTGAACATATCTACACCAATCAATATCTTATTTACGATACTCGCATTTTCGGTATATGTAAATAGAATAACAATAATTATCATCTTACGCCCTTAAAAGTGATACATTTTGATCATTGTATATAAAAAAAAATACCACTCTTATCAGGGGTGGGCTGTGGGGGATTGGGGGGGCTAGCGCAAGCCCCTTTTTAAATTTCAGCGCGGCCGGCGAGCCCCTTGTAAGAAATAAAAAAATCATTCGTCTTAGATCAAATCAGCACTTAACTGCAATTTCTTTAGATGATTAAATTTTATTATGAAACAAGATCACTTTTAGGGTGTTCACTGTCAATACTTGGTGGAAAGGCATTATATTAGAAAAAACACAATAATCCTTTGTACTTCATTCCATTAATGTCATTATTAATGTCATTATTTTAATTGTATCACTTTGTCAAAGAATTCCCAAATTTTAATTATGTTTGTAATTACTTTCAATCCCCATTCTAAATTTATTAATCTGAGATGACTGCTTAATTATATGTAAGATGTGTTAAACATTTTAATTTTGTGCTATTTTAGAATCACTTTTAATGTAATTAGTATTTTCTTTTCAATGCCAATTGTTGTTTATAACTGTTCATTTTTGTATAAATAGCATTGTTAAATTATATTTCTTATCAGTTGACGATGCTCGTAATGAGCGAAACCGGTCCTGACATATTAAATAAAGTGGAATGAAGTACAAAGGATTATTGTGTTTTTTCTAATATGAAACAAGACTTAGTAAACCCTTCATTTTTTCATTCAGCATTGTGGGCTTTCGTGCTGGACCTCATGGGTTCGAGTTAATCACTAGTCCTGTCTTAGCCTTTTCATCCTATCCCTACTACTCTCTTTGGAAGAGAAAGGTTGAGTGACTGAGTAACAAACAGTTCTCGTAGAAAAAAAAACTTTTGTTTAGATACCTTCATTAGGAGGCCATGTGCTCCACATTGGGAGCGAAAATGGATAAGATTTACTGAGCCCCTTGTTAAGATATTGTCAGCTCACCGCTGACTCTAATCATTCTGATAATGTTATACAGTAAAACGTCCATTTACACGAAAGATGAGACCGCGTGATTGGGAGTCGTTTAGTTGGGGAAGTGAATCTCATAAAAAAGTAGGGGTTACGTTTATTTGCGAAAAATGCAAAACTACCAAAACTAAGAATAAATTAATACAAATTTATGGACGAAATATTTTGTTACCTAGTGGTAAAATACATAGCGCTCGCCAACGTTTGACTGTATGAACCACACAGCAGCAACGACAATGGAATGCGACCGCGCAATTGGGGGATTTGCAGCAAATATTTCTGTCCGGCGCATAATTAGAGGTAGCGTAATTGGAGGTTCCACTGTATTATACATTGTGGTGTCGTTTGGCAAAAACTTGTGAGTCAATCGATAATCCTCTGATAAGACAATTTTAGTTGTCAAAGTAACAGTGAAAATTATAGGGATAGCTTAATCTATAAATAAATAAAAATAGAAGATAGTGGGAAATGCATTTTTTGTACATACTATCAACATTTTTTTTCTGAATTAGTGGCCGTCCATAATATATGACGTCAAGCTCTAGGGGAGATGGGGTCTGATATGGCCTAACTACAATTTATAAGTGACACAAAGCTATATTTCTTTCATATAGGCGTTTACAAAATACGGTTAGATATATTAAAAATTGAAATAAAAATGTCACAAGCACAAAGTTTAATCAACTGTCATACCGTAGTGAACTGTAAACTATGTTTTTGTAGAGAAACCATTGTGTATCTAAGACCTGAAATACACGAGTAACATTTAGCTGCCGCAGCTGACAGCCCGTATCTCGGTGTTTCTCGTTTTTTTTTTCTTCATACAAAACTCATAGTGGGCGCGCACACATTCTGCAACATATGCAGTCCAGGTATTTGGTTTCTTGTTTGTTGCTGACACCGGCAGCTAATATGGCTGCATTTTAGCCCTACATCTTCGCTATGTGATTTGTTTTAAAGAGGGGAGGGATCAGAAGAAATGTGACTTAACAAAGTAAGCAAAAAAATTAAAAAGGAACAGAAAACAATATTCTGTAAGAACATTTCACTGAAAATAATACAAACATGTTTTCACTGAAATGAGAAATTAAGATATTCTGAGAATTTGCTGATTTGTATTCTGGACTTAGTCAAGCTTATCCATAATTCATTTTGAAGTCTCGCCTGTTACACATCTATCGAGTTTATATTGCCAACGACGTCCAAAGAAGGTCGGGCTTTGTGATGATGATTTTTAATAAAAATTTAACGCACGACTTAGGAAATCATTTCCTATTTCCGCTGCAGTTTTTCTTCGTCCATATTTCACATCAATTATTGAAATAGTTGTCTCAATATGATTATTATTTTACTGGTCGATTTTGAATATACAAAATTATCAGATATCTATTTTTGTCCATTTCCTTGAAACTCCGTCTAAATTTGTGCTTAGAATATTTTATACGTTTTAGTGAAATACAGAGATAAACGAAATTCAAGGTTATTCCCAAGTCGTTGATTACCGACATCGTTGTCGTTTGACAGATCAATTATATACTAACAGCAGTAGAAATAGATAACTGAAATTAATACATCATTTTAAGGTCTAATAACATTAATATAAAATATTAATTGTACATTGATCTTACCGGGAATTGAACCGAGACCCGACTTGTCGGTAGGGCAAGCTCTAGCCAACTAGACCATAGTTTTCCAACCTTTTAGGCCCGTAGCCCCTTTTGAGTTTCTTGTTTTGATGTTTTTCAGAAAACATGTCACTGGCCAATTTGAAATACGAAGGAATTTTGGGATTTCCCAAAATGAACAGACACGACCTTTTTTTATTTCTTCCCAGAATTTCCGGATTTCCTAAAACTTTGTCGCTGCCCGATTTTCTGGGAGTTTATAGATATTTGCTCTTGGCCCCTCAAAACCGTGCTGTGGCCCCCGGTTGGAAAACACTGAACTAGACCACATCTGGTGACCGATTTTAATTTATTACGTAATAAAAAGAGTATCTCGAATACCGTTGTTATTTTTTTCAGTAGATTTTGAGAAAACCAACATTAAATTAAATTTGATTGATTTGTTACTCAATTGTTTTTTTTACCAATTTATGAATTCTGTTTGAAGGAATGGATGTCTGTGATGTCTAAAAATTACTGCCACTCATCCTATTTTTAAAAAGATGCGTAAGCGTTTAACTATTTGATAGTCCTGCTCAAGCCTTATCCTTTAACTCAGTGCTTCCCAACCTGGGGTCCGCGAAAAAATCGAGAATTTCTAATTCGTCGGTGAGCTAAAAAAAACGAGTTACGAAGACAATTGAGGAGGGCCGCGAGTTATTTTTTTTAGATTTAGGTGGCCGTGGAACGAAAAAAGTTGGGAAGCACTGCTTTAACCAATACTCATCGAAAAAGATGATATCTGATTAAAAATTATGTTGGTATATTAATTTTATACTTAACTGCAAAAAATATGTTAAATATTTACACTGATAAAAATATCATTGTAAATATATTTTGAATGATAAAAAATTGGCAATGTTGATTTTCTTTAGCTTTAAAGCAAACACATTTAAAGATGTATTTTTTAAATTATTTATTGATTTATATATTATATATGTGCATTGTACATTACAAAAATTATTATCTTGTTACTTTTACTGCGTGAAAAAGATTAAAACTTTGTAAAAAAAAAACACCAGAAAGCATTGAAATCATAAGAAATTACAGAGGAAGTCTGCCGTGTACATACGTTTCGACAATGTCGATTATGTCGGCACCCTAATATGCTATTATTTGAAAAAAAATACTCAAAACTCTTCCAAGTGGCTTCTTCGATGATGGTTCTACATCTTGGAAGAACAATTCATATCCACAATTCATCAAAAAATGATCAGGAATATTTAGTTGACATTTTTAAAAAGGGCCGATTTGTTATTTTGACCCAAAAATTATCATACTATCAATTACATGTCCACAATTCATCAAAAAATTATCAGGAATATTTAGTTTGACATTCTTAAAAAGGGCCGAATTGTTATTCTGACCCAAAACCCCACCCCGTGTTTACCCAAAAATTATCATACTATCAATTACATGTCCACAATTCATCAAAAAATTATCAGGAATATTTAGTTTGACATTCTTAAAAAGGGCCGAATTGTTATTCTGACCCAAAACCCCACCCCGTGTTTACCCAAAATTATCATACTATTTTATTATCATTTTTAAATTTACTGTAATCGAAATCGATATATGTACATAGTATTATAAAAAAATCATATTTTTATGACCGTGCTTTTTTACAGAATATATGGTAAGGATACTTAATCGCCTAACCATATATATGCTTGGTATGTGAGCATTTCGACATATGGATCGGAAATAGGGCTTGTCGTTTTTCAAAATTAATATTCATTTTTTTTTATTGTTTAACTGAAATACTTTAAATTGAAACTGCGTCAATTTAAAATATATGTAGATGCTTAATTTATGGTCAATATACACCAATAAATGCTATGCAAATATCATATCGTCGTTATGCTGGCAAAATGCGTTAAGTTGAAGAGCATTGTTTTGAGATAATTGTCATTATCGATAATCATGAAATATAAAGATCTCTTATTATGCATTATTACCAGGGCTGTGGAGTCAGAGTTGAAGTCGGAGTCGGAGTCGTGAAAAATGAACGGCTCGAAATTTTTTTGAAAAATATTTTTAATGATATTTAATCAAACAAAATAGGCCCAAGTGTTGACATTTCATGCTTGGACGACTAAAGATGATCTGATGGAATACATGTATATATAAGTTAAAATGAATTTTTTGAAAAAATTTCTCGGAGTCAGAGTGGGAGTCGAAAATTATTTTTAAGCTGGAGTCGGAGTCGTCTTTTTTTACACGACTCCACAGCCCTGATTATTACTATTACTCATGAAATTTGATAATAATTTACGAATTCGCTCTTAATATTAAAAAAAGTCATTTGGAACGGAATTGACGCACAATACTTCTTCAAACTACATTTAAAAAATATAAAATATGGCTGGACTTTTTAGATAAAGCATGATGAAATCTGAATTCATAACTAAAAAAATCAGATTTTCGACTTTCGCCAGTATACAGACGATAATAAATTAAATTAATTCGAAAAGATTATCGCTATGCATTTTGAGTCGGATGCACTTTTCCGTTAGCCCTTGAAGGCATGATAATTTTCCGGTTTTTTGGAAGTATAATATTTAACACTCGAGTACCGAAATGTCGAAAATAAGATTGAGGAGCGATGGGGAACAAACTGACCCCAGACAAAATTGCGTAATATTTGCATTTCATTGATTGAGATATCATTTTAGATTACACTACATATAATATCAGCTAGTTGGTATTTAGCAAATGGTTGAAACAAGAAGAATTTTTAAATGCGAATGCATCCATTTTTTTTTATTATTATTCATGTCCTCTCTCAATGTGGAGCATATGGTTTCCTACTGAAAGTATCTCAACAGAAGTTTTTCTACGAGATCTGCTTAACCTCTCTTTTTTTCAAGGAGCGTAGTAGGAATAGAAGGATAAGTCTAGGACATGACTAACGGTTAGCTTATCGTTCTCACTACGCCCAGTTATAAGAGGAACGGAAAAGGTGAGAGGGATTTTTTTTAGACATCACAAACACCCATGCCTTCGAGCAGAAATCGATCAATTTTCCGCGTCTTATGGCGCAGTTGTTAGAGTTGTCGGCTTCTGTGCCAGATCTCACAGGTTAGAGTCCCAGATCGAGCAGCATTTTTTCCATCGAATGCATCTCATACCGATGATTAATAACGAACTAATTATTTGATTAACTAATTCACTCTGTTTCCTGCAGAAGTGCCTTTTAAGATTTTTATGAGTATTTTCTTGAATGAAGAAATATTATCAATAATAAATACAGTTTGTAGCTGATAATCTAACACCATCCATGAGATAACCTCTAGTGCAAGGTTTCCCAAACTATGTTCCGCGGAACACTGGTGTTCCACAGAACCTGAATTGGTGTTCCGTGAACACCCACATAACTTAAAAACCACCCTTTTTATTAACGTAATGTTTTATTTTTATACTATTATAAATTACCCAACCTAAAAATAAGCCAAGGTGTTCCGTTAGAATTTTCGGATTTTCAAAGTGCTCCAATACAGGCAAAGTTTGGGAAACCCTGGTCTAGTGAATCGAATTTAGCCGAGTTTAAAGGTTATATAACATTCCGATTTTATTTTTCAAAGGTCGGTTTTCGTGTAAGCCCTCATCGGAAATATAGCTATCGTTTTCGTGCAAAATTATTATCAGTTCCATATCACTTACCCACGTTCGCCAAAAACTCTTTAGTGTTATAGGTACAGCATGTGTGACTATTGATAAAATTATTGATATTGGTCGACTGATAACGCTTGGATTTAACTGTCTGAAAATTTTGGTTGACAGACATTAAGATTTATTTATTTATTATATACACTCATTTTTGGCTTTTACTTTGTTAATGATAATTCATACTTAATTCATTTTTGATGTAATAGTTTGCATTGCTAAGAGGTCTTCAACTTTTTATTTATTGTCTATTTTTCTTGTATTTTGCTTAGATGTAATACCAATTGTTTGTCATACCTTGTTTTTCTTACTTAACTTTTGTATAAATATCACTGTTTCATTGTATTTCTTATCAGTTGACAATGCTCACCATGAGCGAAACCGGTCCTAATCCAATAAATTTTACGTGGAAAAAGTACTAAAAATGTTTTATTATTTTTATTATAATGCCATTCCACCAAGTATTGACGGTAAACACTTTAAAAGTGAATAATTAAAAAGCTAACTTTGCAGAGCAAATGTGTATTTTGAAAACCAAAATATATGCATTACTCAGGAGTCAGGACTAGGGTATCCAATCCCGGGATCCCGTACAATTCTGTAATCCCGAAATCCCAGGATTGCAATAGTACTAATTCCGGGATTTTGGGATTGAAAAAATTAAACATGTAAGAGCTGTAAAAAAAAGATGTCACGATGCTATTTTTGGCAAATCCGTAAATTCCTGGGATTTTGGATTCGGAAATGATTGAAGGAGCTTAAAAAAAGAAAATAGGTCATACGCTGGTAATTTTAGGAAATTCTCAAATTCCTGGGTTATTGAAATCGACATGGAATTCTTTGAAAAATCCCATGATTTCCAAATCGCTGACCAAAAATTTGCTCAATCCCGAATCCCAAATTATACACGATTTCATGCTGAGTGTTCAGTCACGGGATCCCGGGATTGTATTCTTAAACAAAGGTTTTGTGGGCTGCCAAAAAAAATAAACCGGCCGCATTTAATCCGCGGACCGCAAGTTGTTAATACGAGATGTGTTTAATAGCCACAACCTCGAGAGGTGTGATGGTGGTATCATTGGCTGACATAAAAATGATCCCGGAGGTTTTTTTTTTAAATGTAATTAAATCTATGTACTTTGCGATTTAACGACAGGCTATAAACATACGGATTGCTTTCCAGTCAATGCCGATCACATGCTTAAATAAAAATTGTAAAGATTATAGCCCTAGTAAAAACGTACGCCCGTAAATTTGGTACACACAATTTTAAATTGTCTCACCAATGGCGAATCGAGGCTGTTTTTTTGTGACTCAATATTTACCATATAATTTTTATTTGCTGTCGCTTCACGATTGGTTTGTATAGCACGCCAAACGTCGATTATAATTACGCCGATTTGTAAAAAAAAATCTACTTCCTATTGTCTATGCTCATAATGTATTATCTGGAGGGGGCTCGGAGGGGCTTGCGCGAGTCTCTTGTTAATTTTTACTAAGGACGGTGAGACCCTTATTAATTTAAGAGAAAACAATATTCTCAGATCAAATTAGTATATGAATGCAATTTCTGACTTATATAATACCTACGACAGCTTCAATATACACATTAAGTCAGCGATTTCCATTAGGAGGCGTGGACTATTCCAAAGGGAGGCGCAAACAGTCCAAAATATGTATTTACCCTTTAAAACGTGTCTTTATTATAAACAACCTCGAAGTGCACGGAGACTTCTAAACTGGTGTTTAATTTACATAATCTAATATTAATTAAAGAAATTGTCTAGGAAAAACCTATATTCCAGTCTTTTTTCTTGGTTTTATTTTTTTACAAGGTCATCTTTTTCAAACATAAAAGCTAAATTTAGATACTAATTTGGCATTTGCAGATTGCATCCTTTTGATAGAACGTGTATCAAGTTTGATACATTGTGATTATCGAAAAAAACCTGTTTTGAAAAAACTGTTTGTTACGTCCTTTTTCCTTTCCACAGTCGATATGAAATAAAGGATGGGGAGGCTCGAAGATATTTTTCTTCAAAGGGAGACGCAGTAACATAAAGGTTGTAAACCACTGCATTAATTAGTACATTTTTCATCCAATTACATTGATAAGTTTATGGTTAATTGCATATTTTTACATATTATAAGTGTAGTAAGTAAAAATCGATTGCTTTTTACACTTTTGCACTCCAAAACATCGAGAATTGCTTTGAGATTAAGCAAGCCCCTTGTTGACGTATTATTAGCCCACCTCTGAGCATGAACGTTCATATTGTATTATCTCGAGAGATTTTTTTTAGCAAAAATTTCGTACTATAGAATATCCTAAAATGTGTTAGCTCAAAGCCAAATTCATATAATGTTTCAAAATACACATACATTAAAAATAAACTTTTCTTTAATTCTGATTTTAATTAAACATGCGTGCCTAAGTTGTTCCTAACCTTTTTGGTCAGGAAATTAAATAAATAGTATACTTTTATACTATGTCCGCTTTCAAGCATACGCTGATTGAATTATCCCGTACAAGATTCTTCTCCATACGAATTCTCTGCACACCTGTTCTTTTTGTTTATATTCAATATTGGTGAGTTAAATTCTTATATCTGGTGTGGGGTCAAATCTGTTTCTGCACTTTGACGTTGTTGCAGTATTATAAGAAAACAATAATAGTTTATTACAACTCTTTTTTACTGACTCTTCTGATTAATTCGCCTAAATATCATTTCACGCCTGATCTTTGTATATTTATTTCAAATCAGAATTACTGAATAAATCAATTCGATTTTCATGATCACTTGCACTTAAGCATTCTCGTGTAACTTTCACGGATAATAAATTCTTAACCCAGGAATCATTTTCACTAATTTTCGAAAAATATTTAAAAATAGTTGCCACATGTTTTGTGCTTAACTTGTAGTTTTCGTTAAGATGTTTTTTAAAAACGTTTGAAGTCGAACTTTGAAGTGACAATTTCGTAAAAAAAATGCGCGTTTTAAGAAACCAATCTTGGAGTGACATTTTGTGACAAGAGCAATAAGAGGAAATTTGATATATCTGGCAGACCACACGTATATTTAATTTATAATATGCCATATCCTTCTATTTTCATATCGTTATTTGTCAAAAAAATTCGGCTAGACAGTATTTTGGTAACAATAATTCGAAAACTGAGTTAATTATTTAATATTTTTACTTGTTGCAAGTAAATAATGATAATATTATTTACATAATGTACTTGTTTGAAGTTGTTTGACATGTTTACTTATTTGATGTATTTATAATTCATTTGGCAATATCTACAGTTATTTCATTATCACAAACCAATCATAGAACAACATTCCAAAACACACCACGTAAGTAAGATCCAAATCGTGAATTAATTATTATCATTAATTTCATATGTACTATTAATAACTTCGCTGTGCAACTGAATTTGATGTATTTACTAGCTGGCCCGACGAACTTCGTACCGCC
>CM062841.1:7387730-7471150 GCA_031772345.1 Himalopsyche anomala | reverse complement strand
CTAGCTGGCCCGACGAACTTCGTACCGCCTCAGAATCAATAAATAATGTGTTAATTTATTGGATGAGTTAAATTCAGTTTGAATGAATACTCAAAATGAATTAAGTTCAATAAATGTGCAAAATTAAAAATGAAAAGTATTTTAATTACATTGAAATGATGTTATTCACGTGGCACAGTCGATAGATTTAAAGGAATGCAGTGGACCAACGATTTGATTTTGAATTGTGAAGTTGAAATGATCCACATCTTTGTTATATGCTGCAAGAATTGCTCGTTCACTCAACCAATTATGATGTTTGTGATTAGCAATGATGAGACGAAATTTCAAAAATTCGGCAAAAACGAAATCAATCCTTTCGATTCGTCGACAGGAACACGGCCGTTACAGATAGTCAGCAAATGCTTGGAGAAATCTGCGGCAGATGGTCGTTTAGAAATGCGACTCGCATGTTTGTCGTTAGCTGAAGTTTCTTAACATAGCGCCACAGAGTCGATGTTTTAAGTCAAGCGTTTATTTCATCGGCAGCGGTCGATCTTGGAATAACTGGTAGTGTTTGGCGAAAATCGCCAGATAGTAGAATCATTGCGCCTCCAAAACATTTGAGTCATTGCGCTGATCTTTCATAGTTCGGTTGAGTGCTTCCAATGCGGAGGAAAAATAAGCCACCATTTCCCTCATCAATTGCCTTCATTAAAGTATCGTACACTTTCTGTTGGAGGTTCAACAGTGGTACATTCGTTCGAAGTGATTGGTTCAATGCATCTCGATCATATTCACGTTTACGTTCCGATTCTCGATTGAAAGCGTCGTTCATTCCTCGATCTGGCGACGCATCATGCAGCGCATGAGGTAACACATATCTTCGATCAAAAGCAACGCCTGGTTATGTATCTCCTCATTCACCTCGAGATCGGGATTCTCTGAACTGACGCAAATTCGGTGTAAAGTGTCTTCGGACATGTCATCCTTGTACTTTTTCCACAATTCACGTGGATTCGATGGGAAGCGTGTCAAAAAAATGATAGCAAATAATGTGCGTATCTGACTTGGAGACGCAGAAACAATTGCTTCAGCGATTGTCATGTCCCAATGAGTTTAGTTTTCAAGCAAATTGAGCTATTGACATGCGGCACGAAATGTTTGGAATACGACGCCATTGACAGTTCGAAATGATTCGAAATGTCGACCCGAAGGGAATTATTGTTTTTTTTTCAGATTTTTCATGTTCACAGAACTGAAAGACTCTTAGAAAACCATTCCGAGCACTCTTACTGATTGGTTTAGAAATACTTGGCAAAGCTAATACCTCTTTATTTCACTGTATTTTAAATAATAAAATTACATCTTCACAATGTTGACAAACGACTACTTTTGTTTGACAGTAACTGTCAAACAAAGACTATTAAATTTAGGTAGGATAAATTTGTTCTCTATGCATGTCACCAACATAATGACAGGGATCTTTTCAAAATTATTCAAATAATACTTTTTTATAATTTTACGAAAGTTCATTCTAAATTTTCATATTTTTTATATTACCAAATGATATAAATTCTCATTATAACAAAGAACGCAACATTTTCTAAATCTTCAATATTATATTTATGAGATTATCTTTCATTAGAAAAAAAAATATTTTTTTTTTGTTTAATGTTCCACACATACCAACAGTTATACATTCAATCCTGTTTTTATGCGGTAGATGCGTTCCACGAAATATCGCAACAAAAAAAATCGCATAAAAAAACTTGACTTCCATACAAAAATTGGGGTGCGTTACTTAAATTGTAAAATCCGCATAACTTTGAAACAGCGAGTTAAAATATACACTAAATCGCAAATTATATGAAAATAAGGGGAAAACCACGGCGTAAAAATATTAAAAAATAATCACTGTATGAAAATTCTATGTGTGTTTTAAAGCATGTGGTTCTAAATCACTCTTTTTCGGAAGAAATAGTATGCGCATCGATTTCATAAAACTATGGCTGTTTTCTAACAATGAAATTAGTGATCAGAGTTTGTTCAGATTTTCTTTTTCGATAATTATTTGGTTATGCAGTTTGTTACACCCATATATATATATTTTAAAGTTATCGTTGAAACTTGAATGCGCGATCAGAATTTGAATCATTTAGAAAGAAATGATCTTCTAATTTACTGAAAAGTTGGATACCTTCTTCAATTATTTTTGCAGTGAAGAAACTGGAATTTCTTTCAGTTTGTCATTGTTTTCTGGTTTTTTGTCAATAATTAAATTTAAATTATGAACATCTTCGTCACTTATAGCTTTATCTGTAAGTAATTCGTCGATATAATTTTCGCTAAAGGTATCAAACCTTTCTTCGCCAAGTTATATCGTAAAATATGGTACATCTAAAAAAATGCATTTCTAAAAAACCGCATTACTTCGAAATCGCATAAAAAAACCACATAAAAACAGGATTGACTGTATATGGGGATCAAAAATAAAATAATGATTTGATAGTATTCTATAACAATATAATATACATGAAAAGTATACTGATTTTTTTTACATACCTTCTGATTTTATGTACTTTCATTCGTCTTTTCACATTTCAGTATATATTTTAGCGACGGTGATGAACATGAGACATAAATTCCTAAAAGTTTTTTTTTTAAATGGATATTGAAGATTTAGTTTAAAGTTGGCATTCCTAACTTGATTAACAAAATGCCTCACATGAGGTAACACATGTCTTCGATCTAAATCAAAGCCTGGTTATTTATCTCTTCATTCACCTCGAGATCGGGATTCCTTGAACTGACACGAATTCGATGTAAAATGACTTCCGACATGTCATCCTTGAACTTGTTCCACAGCTCACATGGGTTAGATGTGAAGCATGTCAAAATAATGATAGAAAATAATGTGCGTATCTGACATGGAGATTCAGAAACAATTTCTTCAGTGATTGGCATGTCCCAATAAGTATAATTTTCAAGCAAATTGAGCTCTTGACATGCAAGTAGAAACATTCGTCATTTTTCGGATGAACTGTGTAAATGCGACCAAGAGCATTCGGGTGATCAGAAACCGCATCGCTTTGCTTTTGACGTTAAAATTTCTTCGATATAGCGTTCCAAGTGTAATAAAGTGTCATCTCAGAGCAAAGCAACGTTTGTGCAAAATATTGTTGTCAAAAATTTATCATACCTAATTATAAACATAACCTTATTTCAATATTATCCGATTTTCTTTCGTTTTCATTTCATATCATCGATTTCTTTTATTCTAATCCATATTCTAAATTTAAAATTATTTATATGCCAATCGTATGCAAAAGAAGCAAAAACAAACAAATATAGAAAACAGTGCGATCTGGTGGATTTTTCTGAAACCAGCTTACGACATTTTAGCATTTGTTGCTGTTCGTCATTCAAAAATCTTATTCTGTATGAAGATATTAATTTTCTTTATAATTTCTTTTCCGTGATATTTTTACGATGTTTTAATGCTTATTCTGCTATTCTAGGTAAATAAGAATTTTATAAATCAAATATCATTGAAATCCTTGGAGTAATTCTCGAGATATACGTGGTGTAAATAACCCGACTTTGTTTTATATATATAGATACATATTATATCTGATTGCAATCATAATTCGTTGTCAAAAGAAATTTATTTGTAATCTAACTCACTCGTTGATCAAAGAAATATTCTCCATAAGAATTAATAATAAAACTCGGATGATTCGCCTAAGTTTTTTTTTTATTATTTAATTTAATTTTAATTAAGTAATCAGATTTAATCGTAGATCGGTTGACGTACACTAAAGAAAAAGTGGAGTCGGAGGGTTATTGTAAAGTACTTATCTCACTAATCCGTCACTAACAGAATCACTGCTATCTGTTGGGGCAATGGAATATTTTTTTTTTCTTTTTTTACCACTTTAACATAGAACCCATCAAATGAACTCTGCGTTTGTCTTCGATTGACAAAGCTTATACGCGAGGGCTTGGAAAACAAAGGCAGCAGTTCCTGTAATCTTAAAATGTTGAAAAATCAATTTAATCGTTTTTTTACATATATAAAACGACTGAAAAAAGTAATGTCAAATATTCTTATAAGTATATATTGTCTTGCTTTTTTAATATGATTTACATTGTTTTTTGAAATCCGTTAAAAAACTGCCATACAGGAAGGAGACTATGTAAACTGCCGATTTTGTTATAAAATCTATTCTTCAAGAATTTACATGTTAGAGCCATATTAAAAAAAAAACTATATACCGAATTGCCAGCTTTACGCAATGAAATATTTATATCGATTCCGACAAAACGTGTAAACTGCCATCTTTGTTACCAAAGCCCTCAAATACCCACTTATGTTTTCTCTAATTAATGTAAAAATGTCAACTTATTACTAATAAGTAAAGGTTTCTCGTCATATATAATATGTATACATAGTGTAAAAGTCTGTTATAAGTAAAATAATAGTTAAAATAAAGTACAATGTTTACCAAAGTAATTTACCATTACTATCAAAAACTGTTGAAATAAGAATTATGTTATCGCTAAAAAGGCAGTAAATATGAGTAAATGGCAGTTTTTGCATTAAAAAAACGTGTATTAATGAATATAGCCAGTTTCGACAAAACGTGATGACTACCGTCCTTATTTTCAGAGACTTTCCATATGGGCCTATTAGAGGTGAAGTGAGCCAAGTAGTATTTTAGAAAAAAATAAGCTAGGTGCGTTATAATATTTTACACGTCTTAAAGTATCATAAAAATTAAGTAACCTCAGTTAACGCACATTGCAATAGTGTTATCTTCGTAAAGTAAATCACCAAAACCCCAAATAAAGACGTGATCGTATGTATTTGAAAGTCAAATTTTTTTTACCATTTTACTAGTTGACTCACTTTACCTCTAGAGGGCCCATATAATCATATACGGATATAATATCACACAGCTGTACTCGATTCAAACCAAATGCCACTTATTCAACGCTTTCATTCTGCCGGTACTGCTTTACGGTTGCGAATCATGGCACCTGACGAAGACTCAGAAAAACCCTATACTGAGCTTCGAGAACAGATGCTTGCGTCGGATAATGGGGGTGAGGTGGTTTGATTTTTTGAGGAATTCAGAGATAAGGGAGCGTACAAAACAGCGTCCCGTCACGTCAGTGGTTATGGAGAGACGTTGGGACTGGCTGGGTCACGTGCTGCGAATGCCTCCGGAAAGCCTCAATTCTGCCTGTCTTTTCTTTCGACCGGTGGGATTCCGGCGTCCCGGACGTCCGTCGGGTACTATCCTTAGGATGGATATGAGGGATGTTGGCATGTCATGGGAGGAAGCAAAGCAATTGGCGGGAGACAGAGGGAAACATGGAGGTGCTATAATATGAGAGCAAACATGGCCGAAGAAGAAGAAGAATATAATATACACTTGCTATACGTGCGTACAGCAAGAATTGTTTACGCTTCTCACTAGGTTTCACTGTAGTCATTTTTAAATTTATAATTGCACAATTTATAGCAGGGATCAACTGATTCGTTTCGATTGAACTATTTTCGGTTTTTAATATATATTGAATATTTTTGTGCTGGTCGACACACGCAACTTTCCTCTTTTATTCCCTAGAAGGGCAAGGCTGTACATTGACTCTGTAGATAGTGCGTAGACTCGAAAGGAAATCCTTGATCTGCCCTTTTATTCACGTTTCAACCAATTTTATTGTTATTTCGCTTATGCATTTAATTGGCCTAGCGGCGTTGTAAAGTCGTGCGTTATTACTATGTAAAATAATTTATTCAACTCTCTTTATATTTGTATTATTCGCTTTACATATCTTCACTTCAATACTACAACTTAATTGCGATTGGTTCATTGTTGGGAAAACGAAATTCAAACTTTATTTGATTGACATACAGTCGAACTCGGTTATAACGATCACGGAAATAGCGAGATCACGGATGTCATGAGGAAACATTCGTTGACATTTTTGTTTATGGTTTTCTCCATGCATTCATTCACTTTTATAACGAGCTACTTTTCGGGCATACCGAGCAAAAACCATGTTTTTTTACCACAAAAAATATTTTTTTAAAACATTACATTATGGATTTCTCATGTAAATGAATTGTTAGGACGCAGTTTGTTTTATAATATGCATATATTAATTTAAGACAACCTTTGACAGTGAAAACTATAGTACTAAAACCTGAAATATTGTGATCGATTTACCGACAAGAATTATCAAAACGAATACGTTCACTCACATTTGAAAATCTCGATTCGACCAAAATTTTTGATTCGTAATAAGTTACATTATACCACATTTACAATACCTGCAGTATTTTTTGAACCCGTTATTCAAATTAAGTAAACGATAATAATTTTACATTACAATAACATTAAATTATTGTCTTAGCTTTATAATTTATTTATTAACATAATGCGTAGTCAGTCAGATTGGAATGATGGGGCTTTGTATACGTAACTTCTTCAAGCCGTTGTTTGTCGATCGTTCCGTCTGCGAAAAAACTGGTTGTGTCAGGCAAACAAAAACTAATGCCTAGCATTAATTTTCGATCACGTTTTAGGGAAATGTATATCATTTATGGCCCGGTTCCCATCCGGTGGTTAAAAACTTACAACCTACAGCGCGGTTGCGAAGTGTTTTCTTGGGGTCATGTTTAATGAGTTCACTATTAATTGGAAAGGCATTGATCACTTTTAAGGTGTTCACTGTCGATACTTGGTGGAATGGCATTATAATAAAAATAATAAAACATTTTTAGTACTAATTTTGTGTAATTATAATGTAATTTGTAAATCCTTTTCATTGTCTATAGTTGCTTACACCTTTTATTTCAATTTAATTTGTATAAATAGCACTGTTTATATATTTTTCTTATCAGTTGATAATGCTCGCGATGAGCGAAACTGGTAATGATCAAATAAATTTTATGTGGAAAAAGTACTAAAAATGTTTTATTATTTTTATTGGAAAGGCATTATTTAACAAAAAGGCAATGAGTTTAAAAAAACAAAGCAAACACTCACACAGATATCTTAAAACGGCATTGTCAATAATAGCAGATAGAGTGAGAAAAGAAATCTCTCGACAAGAATCCGATTATTATAAAATCTTTAAAATACACACATAATATTCCCAAAATTTTAAAGCTGATTGTTACGTAAAAGATAAGCTTTGAAAATTTGTTTCTGTAAAAAAAATGGTAAGCGCTTAGAATTTTTATTGTATTTATTTCATTAATTCACGTTATCAGAGAGTGGGGTTTTTACATCATACAAATTCATTTTCTTCTAATTCGCAAAAAATACTAATGAAATCAAGATGCCCAATATTTTTTACATTTTTTACAAGTCATCTTTCAGTCATATTATTGTTGCCAGGATAAACTCTCCACTCCCAATTTTGGCGTCTTCAAAGATTTCACGAGATCAACTCCTCTTTATTTGACGGATTAAAAAAACATCGAAGCACTGGCAAAAAAGAAATGCTGTGTCATTGTTTTTTTTCACTCTACTATTCGGAAGTTGACTACTCATTTTAATGATCATAAAACAAACTTGGACAGCCTTGTTTTTTACTGTCCTTCAAAATTGTCACTTCGTAAATGTTACCTTTTCCTTTTCAAGTTTTCACATTATTTTCACCCATTAGCCGCAGGCTATGTGATAGCAAGATATGGCAATTGATTTTAAGTAATGTAGAATGTCTCGCAGTATATTAATATTCCATTTGCCGATTTGTTGGGAAAAGATAAACAACTGATTTGGTTGCAAATTGAGGATTGGCAGAGGCTTTTAAAATAAGCGAAAAAACAACCATGAATATTTTCAATACGTGCTTATTTGACTTGAGAAAAATTGTGATAAGCACGTTCATATATAATAATATTATAATTTAACAGATAAATTAGCCTGCTCTTTTTATAAACAAATGATTAAAACCTCTTTTCATTTATTCTTATCGATACTTCTGCTATCATCTGTTGAATTTGCGTGATGAAAACCATCGACGTGTTCTTTTGTTTAATTCGTTTTATTTTATATATCGTGTGAATGGATTAATATTCAATATGTTTTTACAACAATTCGTCTATTGTAAAGCAATATATCGATTCATTTAGTCTATTCTTGTGAACAAATCATTTTTAACCATATCTGGCACCCATAAGTACCTAATTTGTATAAATAACTTTGTACAGTTTTATATGTCATCAGTTGATAATGACGGTGATGAGCAAAACCGTTTTTTATATATAATAGATTAGTATAAAAATTGATTAATTTCTAAAGCCAGTTAGTCAAAATCTCTCACTGCGTCCCCATTTAATTCCAAAAATACGACACTAGGTTTATATAATAAAAAAACGAGATCCTAAAATACCTATTATGCACCCGCTTTGTATAACAATTAGTAACACGTGTTACGCCGTTATTTAAATTATCTTCATGTTGATTGGACATCTCTCGTAATTGTAATATTCAATCTCCTCTTAATTTAGACAAATCTACACAAAACACCGGTAATTTATGGTTGACTTCACCTTTGGCAGCTGTGTTATTGTATGTATATTTCTGACAGGTGGAATAAAGTATTGTATCTCAAACTGTATCAATAAACGCCATCACTCAAAGAGGCCTAACTACAAAAATGAGTGTTTTGAGTTAACCCTCCAAGGACGAGCGTGACCATATGGTCACACTAAACACCGTTGTCTCTTGATTCCACTATTCATCCTTTTTCTACCTGAATATCGTTGCTTTTACTCATACTTGGTTAAGGAGGGTGCAGACTTCAATCAGTCATCAGCCGCGGGGACAGAAACGGCCACTAAAAGCACATGCGATTTTTTGAATTTCCGTTTTTTTTAATAGACTTTTTGAAACTGTTAGTTATTTTTTATCAAAATATCAAATTATTTACAGTTCTTTTGCTAATATATTTGTATTGAAATTATGTTGATCTAAAGAGGTCAAATTGTAAATATTTTTAAAAATTTCACGTTTAGCTATATTTCAACCCTGAATGTTTGCGTGCCCATGCGGTGACGCTCGTCCTTACTACTGTCCGTATACAATATTACACGGTAATAAAAGGATGAGCATGACCATATAGTCATGCGAGGTTTCTATACAACAACTTTGCGTTTTTTTTTTAAATTGTCAGGAATAAAAGTTATCCGTGATTTCAATATGGTTTAAAAAATATTTTTTTTATCGAAAAAAGCTCTCGTCTCTGGAGGGTTAAGCTCGGTTTTGCCAATGCTATAATCATATTCGCGTACATGTTACCGTTTCTAAAACTATGTTTTAGCAATTAGACCGCTGGGATCTTAAGCCCATATTATCAGGTACTATTCATATATAGAACAATGATTTTTACATACAAATTATAATTTGGTATTTCAGCGAGAGCGCTTATGTCAAGTGAGGAATGTTGTCATACTCATTTATCTGTCATGGCCGCCTAGCGTTCCATAACTTGTAATTACAAATTCTTTTCGCGAGTTTTCTCTTGCTAAGAGCTGACAGACTTTGGGAAAACCCTCCGCGTATTACAATGATAATTTCCAATTATTTGATATAGCGTATTGTAAGTACTTCACAACATTACTAACGAAAAAATGTTTATGGTACTCGTTAATTTGACAGGTATTAAGATTGTCGATGTTAGTTTCAAATTCAGCCGGCGGCCAAGTTATACTTGGGTTAATAAAATTATTTCATTTCTTTGCGGTTTAAATTAAACATTAACGATATTACACACATCTAATATCGAACACAAAATTGTTGAATAGTTATTTAACCGAGTTAAAACAAAGCTCACAGATTTTTTTAAATCTTTAGATTTGCGAATGTTAGTTTGTTTGGCAATCGTCGCCAATTTCAACAGCCAAATCGTGATTCACAGTCTAAAACATATATGGGCAACCACCGGCCCGCCGAGCTATTTTTTCCGGCCCTGATTCATCTCGGCGAAGTAATAGAGCAGTGGCTCTTAACCTTTTCAAAGTCACAGTGCACTTTTGATCATGGGGAAAAGTGGCGATGCACCAGATTAAGAAGTCGATAAAAATATGTGGACATATTTTTTTTTTGACTTTTTCGGTTTTCTCTATTTTGCGGATTTTTTGCTTTGTACTATTTTGCGGATTTTTTCGTTTTTACCATTTTTTTCTCGGTGCACCTGCAATAAGCTCGCGGTGCACTGGTGCACCGGTTAAGAACCACTGTAATAGAGAAAGATATTAATAGTTACAAGGAGGGGAAAAAATAATGGAGATTACACGGGCGCTTGCAGTGGTCCCACCCTACTAGTTCATGATCACCACCATATAAGAAATAGCAACGTGTTTTATTTAATTTAATATTACTTTATTATGTTTAATAATTTGGTCCGGCCCTTGACTCGGAGACAGAATGATAATTTGGCCCCAGACCTAGGAAAAGTTGCCCATGTCTAGTCTAAAACATTCGAATTTTAGTATTTTATTAGTCATACGTAATCTTTAATAATTCTATTGCAATGTTTATTGTGATTTTTATTTGTAAAAACTATTTTTAATTGTGAATAATTATTGTATTTCAATTATTGTCGAAACCGATTATTTTAGCAGTGATACACTAGTGTTTCACTGCGTAACAACAGCAAACGATTCGTAGTTTAATTGGACTATATGCAATTTATTTGATTTTTTTTTAATTTTCACTAGTTATCTATCAGTATTCTTTCCAAAAAAATATAGAGGAAGCGACGTAATAACAACCAATTCACGAAGTCGTTATTGGGAATGAACATATTAAATCACAAAATCATTAAAAAATGGACAAATCGGTTTTTTTTCTTTTTGACGTCTCATTTACGTTCAAACTCGTGGCTGTCCAAACTGCCCGCGGGCTGCATGGAGCCAGTGACATGAGTTTGTGAGGCACGCGGCACATTTTTTAAAAAATAAGAATTTTGAGGAAATACCATTTTCAGCTCGTGTTAAGTGTATCACGCATTTTGAGAAACGATTTATCGTTTTATTACTATTAAACAATATATTTTATCAGCATTACAAATGTAAGATGCGATCTTCATCTGGAGTTTTACAATTTTCAAAACAGACCCATTGTATACTAAAAAATGTGAAACAGGAGAAGATATTTTAATTATTCCCAAAAGGAAAGTACCCTTAATTGAGAAACTTTGGTTTAAAAATGGGCTCGATTCTTAAAAGTACATATCGTTGACAGATAAATCGGTATTAAATTTGATGGATTCGGCAACTACAAATATCGATTATTCATTAAATAAATTAAACTTTATGACTTTTACAGAACTTTACTTTAGAACTTTTTTAACTTGACCAAAACTAATCTTTGAAAGTAATTTTATAAATGGACCGTATTATTTTTGGTGCGACCCGCAGACAAATATTTTGTGAGATGCGACTATCGGATTATCTGAGGTTGGACAGCCCCGTTTTTACTTATTACATAAAACTTATTCTATAATAATATCATTTGTGTTTCGCTGTTAAATTTTTCTTACGTTATTTTATTATTAAGTCACGATTAGAGAAACCACAACGGCAACGATCAGCAACATTTCACAACAATATTCTATTTCGTTTTTGCTATGCAATCAACTATTTCGAAAAATAGCAATTTTCTTTTTTGCACACTGGCAACACCGAAAAAAAATGAGCGCGGTTACTTATTATTTTAATGCTAATAATTATTTTATTGTATTTGTATACTCATACTCCTTAATACTTTTATAAACTTTAGCTTCAAATTTAGATCAAAACTAAATAACAATAAAAAATGCATAGCCTTGCTTTTTTATTTAGCACGCTTTTATCATTGCCAAAATTATTATTAACCTAGATTTCGTATTGCGTTGTATGTAATAAAAGAAACATGTTTTTAACGTGTATTATCTAAACATGTTCCACGTTCAAATTTTGAAAGTTCTTTCGGTTAGCAATTCGGCGTCCATGTTTTTATTTTGACATTTCGCAACTAAAGCTCGGTCTTTTTTCAATCACAATTTGAATTATAATTGAAACAACAAGATTTACGTACATTATAATGTTTTATTGAACTTTACACGTGAACTGTTTCGTCACAGATGAAATTCCATGTCGTCGACATACGTCATTCCTGGTTTTGTTGACGTTTAAATTATATGTTGTACCAACACTGCAAACCATGCTATAACGTGAAATCACTATCTTTTTTACAAATTATTCGATAAAGCGGTTGATTTACTAAAATAATTAATTTTAATACATCCAGATGACCTATCGTTGATAATTTATAAGATATTAACGTTTTGGTTCGAAATGCTTTGGGATTTATCCTTTCTCGTATAAGATAATATTTTTTTTTATTTTATACGTACTATTTGTGTTTGTATCTTACCTCCTACTTACGTCCAGTAGAGAGAAATAATATCTTTTTGTCACTTTTAAGCTAATAATTAGAATCGATTTGTAGTGTATTCGTAAGTTTATTTTATCAATAATACTCGTTGATTTTGCTCGCCATGAACGAAACTGGTCCTGATCTTTAATAATAAAATTGAAAAGAAGTGCAAAAGAATGTTGTGTTTTTCTAATATAATCCTTTTCCACCAAGTATTGACAGTGAACACCCTAAAAAAATATGTTGCCATGTTTAATATGATATCAATAGGCAATTTCAAAAGAATCCTATTACACCGCAACTTTTCCATTAATTCAGAAGCCGTTATATCGAGGTGTTACGGTATTATTGATTGGTTTTTTTTGTCACAGCGATGACGGTAAATAAAGAATAATATGTCTAGGGAAAAAATCGAAAATGTTTACGACTAATTCGTATATGTTTAAGGGAATTTTTTAACAGTTTGTACAGTTTTTCCTCGACTTTCATACAAACCGCTGTTTCGCACATTTCTCACCATTTAGATTTTTGTCGATAGCGTAACGAAAGACTTGATAAAAAGAAGATTCTAATTTGTAATTTTAAGCAAGTGACAAAATCTGTGAGAATGTACATAATTTGAACCATTCAAATTTAATATTGAAATTCCACCAAGCACCTTCAGTCGAAATCTTAAATTCTAACAATGTATATTTTTTTGTACACATATTTCATTCACCGAATTTATATTTAAAAACTAATATCTAGCATTGCATTAAGCGTTATCGCCCTATAAACGCGATGTTTGTTTTTCAAAAATATGTTTTCGTATCATTTTGTTTGTCGCTAACCGAAATAAATAAATGTGTTTCTGTACTTTAAAATACGTCATCAATTTTTTGCATTTTGTTTATTTGCTCTACTTTGTCACATGCATTTTTCATTTGACATATTCCGGATGTTTGCTTCTAGCCACTATTAAAACACATGTTCTTATTTTAAATCCGTCATACTTACGAAACAATTGAATTAACTTAACACCTTTCTTTGCCGTTGAATTTATTGTTGTTTGTTTAATTCTGACTAAATAACATATTATAATGAAAGTTATATATAAGTCAAAACCAATAGCGTTTACACTTCGTTTCGTAATGTTGATACCAGGGCTGTCATCTCAATTATTCTAAACAAAATTTTCAGCCCTTCTGCTCCTATTTGTTGAAAATTACTAATTTCTACTTCTGTAATTTCCAATCCATTTTTACACAAACACCCACATTGAAAATTGAGCTATTGTCGGTTTTCATAAAAAAACACTCTAAAAACCACAATTAGATTCTTTCTTCAAAATGTCTAAAATGAATACGTTTTTAAACACTTTTAATGTTCCTTATGTCAATTCTCGGTTGAAAGATATAACATACCTTTTTTTTACATTTCCAATATTGTATGTAATGATCACGACTGATTTCGCTAAACTTGAACATTTTCAAATAACATAATATAAATAATATGTTTATAATAACTATTGTGTACAAAAATAAAGCACTCATTTGTACCAATTCCACTTTTATATAATATATGATCAGAACCGGTTTTCCTCATGAAGAGCCATTATCAGCTGATGTTCAGTTGGATTCATTTTTCAAATATAATGCTTGTACACAAAGTATTGACGTAAACACCTCAAAAATAATTATTGTTTACTAACAATAACTCGGTTCAAATAAATTTTGTATCAATTGAAAATGCCCACGATGGGCAATGCTGGCTCTGAAATGTGTAATCAATACATAATAAAATTGTTTTATTTTTCTAAATTAATATTTTCTCTTATGTACTATCTAGAGGTCTGCACGGGCCGACATTTTACAAAATTACCCGGTCCGAGCCCGAAAGACTCAGGCCCGACCCGGCCCGGGCCTGAGTCTAATACCACACTTGTTACCCGAACGCGACCCGAAGCCCAGATTTATACTCCTCAGCCCGATTTTTTTTTTTTTTATAAATTTACAACATATTACAGTTCTCTATAGAACTGGTTATAATTAAAATCATCACGGCTGACTTATGACAAGAACATAGTCTGAAATATTTTCCTGATGCAATAAATTTCTTACCCGGGCCCGGCCCGAGCCCGAATCTCAATTGCATTTACCCGCCCGAACCCGACCCGCGGTCCAGGCCGGGTAACGGCCCGATGGTCAGGCCCGGGCCCGTGCAGACCTCTAGCACTATCCTTACTGAAACACAAGTGAATAAGAACTGATTGGTAATTTTTAGTTTTATAGGAGATTTCAAATGAATTATGTAACAACACACAACCAATCTCCATACTACATAGTCATTAAAAAAAATAAAACACTATTCCAAATTTATTTTATATTATCAGGACCGATTTTACTCATCACAGACATTTTAATGCCTTTCCACCAAGGTGAACATTGAACACATTAAAAGTACAGCCATTGAATTTAAATGCAGTAAGATTTGATAATGTCAACTTTACTGCATTTTTGCAGTTGGTATGGTGCCAATTCGTCGAACTTTTACTTGTTCAATAAGAATTTGACTGTTGGCATATCGATAGTGGCGCCCTCAATTTAAGCCAAAATATAGTATATGTTATTCTCACAAAATACCTTGACTTTGTATTATTTTGTAAATGCACAAAATAAAAACGCGTTTAACCATTTTGCAAACTACTAACACAATTTAATTTAGCAAGGTCTAGTTGTCTAGTAAAAACCATGATTGTCAGTCACTATACCTGTTATAAAAAATTATATATAAATAGGAAGTAAATTCTCGTTCAAATAAAATATGAATTCAGGTATTTTTTAAATTCACTGATAATGTTTTCGTTCGTAGTATTCATTCGCTCGATCTTGGGACTTTTTTAAGGATAAACAGATAAGGAAAACTTCGTATTTTTTTTACTGCGGTTTGCAAACAATTTATTCCTATTAGTCTGTTAGTATTACCCAAATATATACTAAAAAAATCGTATTGTTATTTATAGTTTATGTAAAGTATATTAGGACAAATTAACACCGAGTTATTTGTGTTGATATTTTTCATTTGCTTTTAATTTAGAATAATTAGGGTAGGTAACATAATAAGTAGATAATAAAACACAAATTGTGTGAGATTTTTTTTTAAATATTCTGAACTGATCCGTTTGTAAACTTACTTTATATTATTTTTGTTTTGCTTTTTGTTACGTTATTTTCATTCCTGCTATAAATATAATTTGCACAATTAAAAAAAAAATCCCGGTTCGTGGTCGTGTAGTTAACATTGTTGATCCGGGCAATTTCGTTAGTTGATTTTTCAATCAATTTCAGATTTCTTTTCAGATGTCTGTGATGCGTAAAACTCTCCTATCCACTCTTTCCTGACAATGTGGAGTAGAGAGAACGATTATATAGCTAACCACTAGTCTTGATCTTATTCTTCTATCCCTACCGTTTTAGAAAAAAAACCATCAGTTATCATAGAAACACTCCTGTTAAGATAAACTCCATTTAGAGTTTACTCTTCATTCCGGGAGCGACAATGGTCAAAAATATATTTAAATATCTTATTATTTTTAAATTACACTATCGCTTTTAACTAATTTCGATTTTTTTTATATTGTAATAGTTTCTATTTTGGCAATGAATCAAAATGTCATGTTTAAATAATTTATACTTAAATATTCCTTAGCTTTGTCGACTCATAAAACGAACTAAATCAACGGAATTAAAATATCAACCCAACGTCAAAACAAAATACTGTAATACGAAAATATTACATTTTAAGCAGAGAAAAGAGCGGAATCTTATAACTAAATTCATGTGTATTTTTTTTTTTTGGCAAAGATCACTTAACTGTTTTGACAAATGATTTGTTTGATATTATTGAATTGTCACACACACACACACACACACACACTCACACACACACGCACACATTAATACATTCAATATCGATTTACTTAAAACAATTATTTCTGTAAAAACGTTTTTTTAACAGAAAACCGACGACAATACAAGTTTTATTATACGACGACATATACAAGTTTTATTATACGAATTTATAATTTTGAAAAATAACATTGAATTATATTCTTTATCATAACTTGTTGATAAATATATTCACATGCAACTTTTTATAGCAAACTTTTTATTGCTTATTATTTTTTATAGTTTTTCTTAATTTAGAAATAAAAATATATATTAATGAGCAATCATAAAATTAATTACTTCTTGGATAATAAACAAGTGTCCTGTAATTTTTCTTTAAAAATAAAAAATAAATATATTTAACATATCAACAGCAATAATAAATTGCATCAATATTCATATTGCACAAAACTGTATTTTCTTGAAAAAATTATGTATGAGATTGAATTGATTGCGAAAACCGGTGGTAAATCCCTTTTGGATTCGCGTCAGCAGCTGATTGCGCCTCCGCGTGACGTCACACGGATCATCTACGCTGGCTTTGAACCTTGGACTTTCCAACTCTGCGCGACTTTGTGACGATTGGAAAAGTGGGAGGCATAGAAGCGATAAAACCGACGACCGACCCGCCGCCAATGACAGTCCGATACCAAGCGCCTAAATGAACTAATTAAAATACCGCAAACGATTTGCAATATTTTAAAATTCGAACGGTACATAACGAGGTTCAAACAATATTTGACATAGAGTTCGATTTCAAGTGCGACGATAAAAGTAATCAAAATTTTAAATTAAGAAAGACTTTCTGAATAACAAATTCACGGAAATTCAATTACTTTCATAAAAATATATTTCGAACACTTGATTAAATTCGAAATAGGATCATTCATCAATCGAAGTTGTTACTTAACATTTTCAAGTTTGCTTGCCTGGGTGCATAATAATATCATTTCCAATTTCAAATTTCTTTGACCTGAATATATTTGAATAAAGAACAGCGCGAAAATTGTTTGCGTTGTATAAGAATCTTAAATATTGATTGTACGAGTGTTGCCATTATCGGGACAATAATTTCCCTTAATATTTTTTGATGAAAATAAGTGTTAAAACCACATTCTGATAAATGATTAGTATTGTTTATGCATCGTAAATTAAGCTTGTGTAAGCTATAAAAAGTGACATTTTCTTTGGAGAAGAGGCCGTAAAATGTCTTTTCTGTGGATGGGTGCTATTAATTTGGGATTAACCGTAGGGGCCACACTAGCAGTTGTCAAAGGGTAAGTTGATAAACTGTTCAATCTATTTCAGTTTGTTATTCTTTTTACAATTATGTATTGTTATTTTTTATCGTATCACCACTTAATGTTAAAATTTTAACAAATATTTTTTTATCATAATATAATATGTATTTCAACTTATATTTTATTACTTTTACTTAACTAAATTACTTAAAAAATATACCTATTAATGTGAACTTTAATGATATTTATTCTGTTGCATCACAATCAGTTTATGAAATAAAATTCGGCCAACCATGTTAATCGATTTATTAGTTTACAACAAGTTCTAATGCTAAACCAGGGGTGGTCAAAATCTTTCATAAAAGTGTTCAAGATTTGGGAATTGAGAGTAATATCCAATTCATTGAATCTTCGCCGCTATTTTGTGTAATATTTTATTTGGTTGATCTGTTGTTAATGCAGTATTAAAGGCGACTATGAAATTTGCAAATGCATGTTCGTAATGGATCATATAATCTCAAAAAACCAGTCTTAGATAGAAGCATTTTTATTTACATGTACGACTAAAAGTATCAGACTATTACTGCATCGTTATATATCATTATTCAGTAGCAAATTGTTACTAGTAAACATTGTTCCACATTCAAAATAATACCGCATTGAATATATTTTGTTTCCACTGCCTTCTAGATATGTGGTTGTGAATCGTTCATAACTACCCTATCACGTTATCTGTGCGAAAAAATAATTTCCCCGATGCTTTGATTTTATTACTCACAGCGTTTTATAACACTAATAAATTATTTTTCTTGTCCAATTTTGATCTAAAAATCACTGTCTCTAAGAGACACTATCTTAGGTGTATTATATTGTATTATTTTTTCAACACAATTTAGTCAAAGAAATAATTACTTTTAATTACTTTCTTCAATTATTATAACTGTCTGTGCAAAAATTATATAATGACTTGTGTTACGTTATAACAGCATTATGAAAGTTATTCTCGTTTTTTTTTGCTCGTGAAACTTTTAAATAACATATCGCAATATAATTGGTTCTTAGAATATTCGTTTTCTTTACGTTTATAATATTATTAAATACATCAAATTATGCAAAAACATGTGAACCACAAAAAAAAATATATTTTATAATCTGGCCGACGGAAAATTGTGCTGTTGACCCATGCCTACATATATTAATTTGGTCAGAAACAAATTTATGTTTTTTGACGGCAAATTACATTTTTTGGTAATAAAATGCATACAATTGGAAAGTATGTACTATTGTGATCAACATGATCGTCTTCGATCGCGGTGCTCGCGGGTTCGAATCCCAGTACGTACACTGGCAGTTTACTTTTTCAATCGAATGATACATTTTTATCTAAAGGCATAATTGCTTGTGATATCTTAAATTCTCTCCCACCCGTCCGGTTCCTAAAAACGAGGTGTAGCTAGAGCGATTGGCTAACTCTCCTCGAAAAAGATAGGTTCAATAACTGAATAACATTCGGTTCTCATATAAATTCTTCTGTTGAGATAAACCTCGATTAGGAGTCCATTTGCACCTCATTGGGATCGGATAAGGTGTAAAATAATTTATACGTACTGGACAGTATTTCAATGGGTTGCATCCCGATCTAACCTTGCCGTGATAAATCACAAATTATATAAGATGCGTGTAACGAACAGCGGTGGACGATGCGCAGACAAGAGAACGAGATATTGTAGGAAAGTGAATTTTGTATAACTTATGATACTTCAAATATTTTAAAATTATATAGATCGATGAACTAATTAAGGGAGTCTCAAATACTAAAAATGATGTTTGTATTTGGTGTTTGCTGTTGGTATAACACATTTTTATTTCGGCTATATTCACTGTTGTTAAGAAGACCTTTTCTATTCATTAAAATAATGCGTTAGAAAAGAATAATGTTGAAGCAAACTATCATCATCGTCAAGTAACATATTGTAAAGCAGTGTTCTTCATCCTTTTTACATCCGCGGACCGGTAAAAAATGGAAAAAAAAATATTTCGCGGACCAGTACAAAAAGTAAATACAAAAATCATGACAAGAGTAAGAGACCCCTTCTTTATCAGTTTCCAGCTAAGTACTTATAAATTGAAAAATAGTCCCGCTAGTATCACAATATTCTATAATATTCTCATTATTTTTTAATAATTTACTTCATTTCACGCTGGCGTATGACGTAGACCCTCCTTATTTGTGTGTAGATTCTAATAAATTTTAAAATAGCCCCGTATGTATATAATATTATTGATAAATAAATATAATCAAATTCTGGGATTTTCGGGTTGGAATTCTTATGTTATTACAATCCTAGTTGTGTGCAATTGAAATTTAATTTGAGTCGAATTGATTTGTCTTTCGCTTGTTGATTTTATAGCCATGAAATGTTTAGATCTAAGTGCCAATATATTTCGCGCTCTTAGGAATTCACCAGCACAGGTAATTAAATTACAAGAAAGACACGCTAATCTAATTTTGAATATTGTTTGTCAGGTTAAAACAATTTTCCGGCTTTGATAATTTCGTGGCACTATTTTCTCTTGCAGAACGGACTATAAATCATGTTTATTACGAACAGCTATAGTCTTAGATGAAAAGATTTACCGCTATTTCAAATGTCGAGATTTAAAGACAAAACATACTAAGTGTACATATTTACTTATTCAAGACACTTTGAAACAATTAGAAGAAATTATTTTGGTAGTTCACACGTTTTTGCTCTTAGAGACCTGGCCAATTTTATTTTCAGAACTATGCACTAAGACTGGGTCATAAACAATGTTATGTACCAAAATTTTTTCTTATTCTAGATTTTAGCTCTTTCAATATTTGCAGACCTCGCTCAACTTTCTGTAATTTTCAAAATCCCAGGATTAGTACTGTCACAATCCCGGGATTTCGTGGACACATAATTGGATGGAATTCCGGGATTGAAGACCCTAATACCCACCCCGATGATTATCTAATTGAATCTTCTAAAACCGGGGTCAATCGAGTTTTAGGATATATTTAAATTCGAAAACCTATTTTTGTATTAGTCCTATCTACTTCTAAAGAATATTATTACTATTCGATTGAAAACTTTTTGGTCTTGGTGATGAAACAATGCCGATCTCAAGCTCTTTTGTCCGATTGAACTCTTCGAAAAAAATGAAAAAATAATACCCGTAAGATTAAAAAAAATATATTGTTCATTATACCCGTGAGCAGTAGCGGCCGGCCAATGTAGTATTTGATCAATTCACCCTTTTGTATATGCAGGGACGGCTATATTTCATGAAATAATATTCAAAAATAACATTTATACCATTCTAATATATCGTAATATATCGGAATCCCGTCAATAAACATATTAGTGTTACTGTTTTAAATATAATGTAATGTGACGTAAAAAGAAGTACTGACTTCTTGCATATATAAAATACATGAATTGAGCACGTTGTGACATTTAACTCAATTTCATGAAAATTACCGATTAGTGACTTCTTGCACTGAGTCGACAATATATCAAACAAATTAATGGACGCTATTTGTTTCATTGTTTTGTTCGTATTTCAAATATACACAAGACTGATCTTTGATCATCATTTTTGTGTCCATGAATGATGAATGGCATAGGATAAACAATATAAACGTGTAAACTTAATGTATGTTATAATGTTAAATTGAGGTGAGTTAGTAACATTTTGGGTCAAGATCTAACAAACCTCGGTTGTGACGTGGCACCGCCTAGCACTACCTTCTAACGGTGCAGTCTTTTATGCCTACGTCACTGCACAATGTAAACGTCGTTATTGTAACGGTTACATATCGTTAGTTTAAAAGGGCGTAAGAGAGCCTTTAGGCAAAGAGGGTTGATGTTTAGAGCGTCAAATTTTTCACAATTGTTCCATCGGAATTTTCTTTAAAGGTATCAAAAAACGTTGTCGAATTGAGAAATTACTCATAATAAAATGTCTTCATTATTTTTATGTTGTTATTTGTATTGTAGTCGGGTTCGTGGTACAGAGGTTGACGCCTTTGACTTCCATGACGGATCTCACGGGCTCGAGTCCCAGTACGAAAAGTATTTTTCTATATTTGTGATGTCTAACAATTTCTTCCTACCCTTCCAATTCTAAAATAACGGGTCGTCGCGAAAGCGATTAGCTGACCGCTTGTCCCTTCTTGGTTTTTTTTATTTATATCCTTACTCCTTCGAAAAAAAAATTGAGTAACAACCAGTCCTTGTCGAAAAACTTGTGCCATATGCTCCATATTGAAAGTGGACATGGATTGAAAAAAATAGTTGCATGGTCAATGGCCTTCGCCTTCAAAGATTAAGGTGTCTGTTATAATATTATTTACATGTCCTTACAACCATTAATATTCAGAAAACTATTTATTCTTATGCCGCACCCTTGTATACTTATTTTTACATATAATAAATAAGCAATATGTTATACTATTATATAATGTATAAAAATATTCGGTTATGTTTTTTTTGGCTGATTTTCTCAAACATAATTATCTTATATCTCATTAAATGCTAAAACTTGTCTTTACATAAAATAAATCTATTTAGCCGTATTAATCAATCAAATTTTATTAATTGATCGTTTATTTGTTTACTTAAGCAAATTGCCTGATCACTTATAAACGTCACTTCAATATTGAATTATATTCAAAAAATTGTCTTTGCCTCTTCCACGGTGTCGAAAAACCTTTTTCTGACGAAGAAATTCGTCTATTTTACCATGGGTTGTTTGGGAAGACAAATGTAATCTTCTTTCTATAATTCATCTTCCGCATATCAATTTTCCAAAAACAACACAGACATCTTATTCTATCTATGCATTTGTATAAAAATCCATAAATCGATTGAAATTTCAGCCCATAAGTGTACACACAGTTTGTGTTTTAAATCATTTACCGCACAATTGAGGTTCTCAGTTTCAAGACCATTTTTGGATATTTTTTTAAAATTTTGATGCCAACTAGTCCTCTATTTCAATATCAACGCAATCAATAAATTTATTCTTTTCAAAACCTCTCTAGATACAGATAAAACGTGTTTAGTCTCAAAACCTACTCAAATCTAAAAAAAAAACCCACAGCAGTTTTTTGTACTTTGCCGACAATTTTGGTTTTTGGATTTAGGTAGGTTTTGAAACTAAGGCGCTCAATTATCCCTAATACTAATGATCGTTAAGCTTCGTGGCTGAATATATAAAAATACTGTAAGCTAAATTCAATTAATATCATAATTTAAAGGTTTTTTTGTTCGTATGAGAGACAGAAATTTAAAAAATGTGTTTCAGATATACTGTAATAATATCCACATCCTTGACGTTATACCTATTCTTCCTTTTCAATATCTCTTTTCTAACATCATATATTGCCTCCCGCGTAGCAGATGCTCTTTTCAGAATACAACTAACATATACAGTCGTGCTCAAGGGGTTGCTTATGTATTTCGACCGCCAAAGCTCGCCCAATAGCCTTGGACTTACGCTGCTACGGAAATCTAGTTGTTAACGTGGTATGTTACTTATACGTACATATACCTACAATTATTAAGCCAATTTGTTGAGTTGCATGTCAGCGTGTTAATTGGATATACAGCGATGTATTGAGTGCTCGGTACTTATTTAGTACGAAATTCTTTAGCATTAGAGTAACTGTATACGTCCAGAATTAGTTACAATTTTTTTAAAAAATCGTACTCTATGATATCAATGTTAAAGTGGTTCATTTTTACCAAACGTTACATTAGGACAAATAACGACATTTAAAAAAAATCATACTTTTTATTCCGTCATAATCGAACTACTAATATAAGACATACTTTTTGCGTAATAGTTGTCAGGACATGTTAAAAACTGTATTATTTAGTCCTAAAATGTATCTTCCTTATGGGGTCAATTTCAACTGCCATGGGTAAAATTTTAACAAAATATTCCATTTGATATGTAATATTTAAATGGTTTATTTCAAAAAGATATAACCAACACACATATTTATTAAAATTGGCTGTAAACATATAATGTATTTACTAATGTAACCATATATATTTGTTGAAAAAGAACAATTAAACTCTCAAGAGGTGAAGTCAGCCAACTAGTAAATGGAAAAACTATTTTCTTGGAATTTTGAGTACATTCACGTCTTTATTTGGTGGTTTTGGTTGATTGCATATTTTTATTTTACGGAGAAAACATTATTGCAATGTGTTGCAATTGCAATTAACTGAAGTTACTTCACTTTTACGTTACTGTTGGATGTTACAATGTATCTATTTTTTTTTCTAAAATCCGACTTGGCTTACTTCACTTCTAGTGGGCCCAATTATAGGCATAAATATATGAATTAAAGAAAGTTACTTACAATCTTTTAAACAACTTTCTGGTATTCCGACTGTTTTTTTACTGTTTTTGGTGTATGAAAATAATTATATTTAGTCATCTCAGTGAGCAACTGCCATCAATCGCCTTTTTGTATGCTTGCTTGTATCATATCGCTTGTAATCGATTTAAATCAAACTCAAAAATTGCTGATAAACATATAAAGCAGTGTTGAAAATAACCCCTTTTTCTTTATTGATATTTTTTTGCATGGTGGCACATAAAATCCTTGAAAATCGGACAGCTACATTGAATCAATACATTTATTTACTGTGAGAAGATAACAAATTTAACGATTTGTTCTGAACTCTTCATAAAAACTACTTCCAATTATTTTACGAAACTTATTTTAAAAGACACGTGTGCTTATTTTCTCTCTTTGACTTGTTGTTAATGATCAAAGACTGCAAATTGCTAGAATTGTAACTAAAAATAATTGAAATCATTGTTCAAAACAATTTCACACATCCAGAAATAATGCGTGTTGAAAGATACCCTTTTGTTGATCCTATATTAGACATCATGTTCTTTCGTATTGTTTGCCTCATTTTTTAGAAAGATTTTTAACGTATTTTTTCGGCACAAATGCCGGTAACATAAAGTTTAAAAAAAATAATTGAAATCAGACATATGATGTTATATTTGCGGATAGTCGGTTCCTATGTTTATCTATAAAAGTATTAATAAGTCCAAGATGGAAAAAAAAGTGGTTAGTCATTTTTGTGGTGCTAAATTTTGGTAGATTTGTGTTTTGTCATTGTAAACAACATTCATTGTCTGTAAAAAATGTGAGATTCTGGATATTGTTTTATCATGAGCGATTTTAATCACAATCAATTTTAATGTATGCATAAATAATATAATAAGAATCACATGACATCTAAGACAATGAATTCACTTGTTTCTAAAAAGCGTTTTAAATGTTTTATTTTAATCTTATTCGTTTTTCATTTTTTTTTAGTTATTATTTATTAATGTGGGATCTTTCAACGGAAATGTACCTAATTCTACATATATGGTTCCCCATACATTCACAGAAACCATTTAACAGCTGATTTGTTGTATGGCTTATCTGTCAATATCAGCTGTCAGTTTGGTAGATTATCGCTCTGCTATAGTTTGATGAATTTTACGCGAGGCCTAACTCTACAGCAGTTCTCCAATTAAATCTTTAAAAAAATGTATCTACATTGTATCATTGAGGAGATATCATCATCGGTGTGATGCAGAAAGGAAAAACAAGTTTATCTAATAAAATAGTTATCCAATTAATTTAAATACTTTTTTTTAGATCCGGTATCGTGCTGTGATTCGTAGCAGAATTTGAATAATCAATAAAGGCAATAAACCTATCGTATAATCAATAAACTCATCAGTATTTCAATGCATTTTCACTAGGGATTCCAATACTAGACGAATGTATCCATAAATAAAAATAACTTGTCAAAATATTGATTTTTGCATTTTCAAAGCAGGTATTTCGGATTTGAATTAATCACCACGAATATCAAGATTCTTGTTTTTTTAATCTATGTTTTGTTGTGTATTACAAATTACGATCAGTAATTCTCACATCGCAACTTTACTTGTTTGACTGGACGTAAATATAAAAAAATATACTATGTATAATAAAAAAATCTTAGCTCAGTTATTTACATCGCCGCTGGATTTTTAATACGAACTATCAGACTCGTTCGGAAATATTGAACAAAAAAAAAACGGATATTTCGATATCGTCAAAAAAACATTGACAACAACGAATATTTATCGTCTTAAAAAGACATTAGCGAACCATGCATAATATAGATTTTTACATTTTAAAATGACTGCATAAGATTAATTTAGCATCAGTGTTAATACTGTTGGATTTTTGTCTAAAACGATTGTGCGGTGAAGTTTTCAAGCCGTCTATGGATTGTCATGCTTTTTTTTTTATGCTGTCATCTCCCTGTCTACACCCATGTCTTATTTTTATTTTATTTTTTATCTCCAGCAGCTCAGTTTAGTCCGAATAACCCAGTAATTATTTGATAGTATATTAGACGATGGTTTATTTTTTAGAATCAAGTTTTTTTGTTAATATATTGTAAATATGTAAAATTGCGTGGATTGAAAATGAAAAATTGCGTACGGAGTTCTTCGCAGAAATCTGCCAATGTATGGCATATTACTACGATAACCTACGTCTACGCTCCCGCTACAGCGGCAGGATAACGTTAGCTTTTCCCTTTCCTCAGTTGCGTGAAAACCTTCGTACTTGTTGGTCGCGAATACTTCCCGATAGAAGTATCTAAGTGATAAAGGTGTCATTTTCGTTAAGTTAAATATATTGATGGAAAAAGTTTTTTATCTTGACATTTAGAAACTTTTTAAAGTGACATTATACAAAATGGATTAAGTTAAAAAGTAAAACAGCGTTGACATTAAATACGGCTTACTTATAAATGCAGATATTGCGAATTTATATTGTTTGTTTAAAAATCATTTAATAATATCATTTATACCAGGATTGTTAGAAATAATTACCCGGACAAAACCGTTTATCAGTGGCATATTTGTGGTAACAAACTGAACCCGATAGCGCGAAAACATAAAATAACTGCATATTTAACTCATTTTTTTTCCTATTTGCCTTAGTAATTAGCTTGTAGATTGATTTATATATCAGTTTTGGCAAGTGTGTATCGTTTTCGAGTATTTTTGGTCGATCGAGTGTTTTTTTTGTTCTCTCATGATATGATTACAAACGATATCAGTTGATAGCCATAAATTTTTTGTCATTTTGTCTCTCTTAAAAGAAAGAGTGTAGTCACCCATTAATTTCGAGCAGGTGCGTTAAATTATAATAATTGGAATAGACTTTAGCTGCAGAGATGTAACAACATGCAATATGTTTTTCGTATTGCGGTCGCTGTGTAAACGAAAATAATAATATTTTTGCGAATCGCGGTTATGGTATTCTGTCTAATAGTTAATTGTCATAATACTGACATTGAAGTAAACAAGCTAATGTTTTGACATGACAACGTATGGCTAAATTCAACATTGCTTCCCACTAAGCGTGCTTGACTAAACTTCAGTTGAACAAGTTCCACAATTAAAATTGTATATATTTACAACTGGTTTTGCTTAATTATTTCAATTGTTTGTATATTTTTCCGCAACAAATTAATTGAACACAAACTATGGAAGCTTATTTCCCAACTTCAACATTCATTTTTGTTGTGCATTGCAAACAATACGGAATATTTAAAAAGTAAAGCACTTCTTTACTAACACTTACATTTTCATTAAACTGATGATAAGCAGTGTTTACTCTGAGCTGTGCGCGTGTGCGCGCGCACACAACTCGCCGAACGCGCGCACATGCATTATAACAGAGCGCACAAAAGTTACACCAGCCATACCACCACCAGAATAAATTAATTGTCATTATACAGTGTTGTTAATTATTTTCTTTATAAAAAAAGTACCATTTCGTTAAGTAGGTCTAAATACCGTTAGGGGGCGCACATTTTCTATAATTTCCTTTCAAAGTTGCACAGCCAATGTTTTTTGCGCACATTACCTTCGAATAATTAGAGGGAACATTAATGATAAGTCAATAATGTCCTGATCTATACTTTTTTTTATATAACATAATGCCTTTCCACCAAAACAGTGAACTCTTCTTTAAAATACTTAATAGCCGTTTTTCTCTACTTAACACATTTTTTATAACTTATTGCTGTTTTAAATATCTTTTAAATTGTACAATAAATATAGCCCACTATGGTCAAGTTGGTTAGAACTTACTTTACCGTAAAGTCAATGTCAAATTTAAATTCAAGACATAAAACATGAGCGTTTGTGATGTCAATTTACATCGAGTTTTTCTCGTTTGATTTTTCAACTTTAACATATTTGGTGCATTGGCTTTAATTTTTTTTTTTAATATTATAAATTAGAAATTGTTACCACTGTAGTCCAATTTATAGCGCTCTCTACGTTTCGTATAGTTAAAAACTATTTTACTGAATAGTATGCTTGATAATATTATCCTCAGCGATATTTTAAGCTGTATGTTTTAATCCTGTCCGCTTTTATAGTAAAGCATATAAACTTATTTAAGACAATCTCAAAGGAATTCGTTAAACTCGAACTGATTGGTATTGAATCGAATGGTTGAAAACTGATGCTCAATAAATTACGTTTATTCGTATCGCTCAAAACTGTAGTTTGTGGGTAACCGAACATTACATTCAAGGTCTATATTAAACATCATCAAACATATTTTGAAACCTTTTCTTATTTGAATAATATGCCAAACAAAAACTGCTCCACCCGACGTGATGAGCTAGCTACAAGCTACAAGTGTACACGAAGTAACACAAAGCTCATAATAAGACATTTTTATCTCATCTTAAAGCTCATTTAATATTCATTAAAAACTTCAGACTTGTATGCCAAATACTTACCATAGGCAGCTTTGTCTTCCAATCTGAATCGTAATACATTAAATTATGATGTCTCGTCCGTAATTAATAACATTTTCCTAATATGATTGATCGCTGAAATTAATCTACAATTTTCTCGCTGAATATTAACTATGTTACCCTCGCCTTATTATATTTAGGGTTTTGCAATACCGAAAGAACATACCAATACCGAAATTGCAGTATTGCAAATATCGATACTGATATTTAAAAAAAGTTTAAATAATGGAAAAATAACTGCGACCAATTGAGATCACAATACCGGGCGAGTAAATCAAAATCGGTATTTCGACATTTCATATAAAATACCGTCATTAAAAAATAAACATAAATATCTTGTAATTTTACTTTTTATCAATTCTTGGACCTGTTCATATTTATATATACAATCAGTGCTTTTTTTTTGAAAAATAAAAGTTGCCGGAACTCACTTCCTGTCAAAACAAAAGTTCTTATTCATGACTGATTTTTATATGGCTTCCTAATTCAGGTATTAAGCAGTGTTTTGAGAACTGATTGTTACTAAGTTGCCCATACCCTCTTTTTGTCTCCTGAAGTGTAACTCCACGAAAACGCCGAACGCCTAGAGCAGCTGCAGCTCATTTGTAAAAGGGTCCAAGTTATGTTTCCTCTCTTCAAAAACTTGAACTAGTGCATTTATTTTTTGATTTGTAATATAAGGGTTCACATTGACATTACAGTTCAGATCTAAAAGGTCTTATCTCAGTTCTGACAATTTTCGAAAAGCGTAACACATGGATGGATGCGAAAATCAACAGTTTTCAAAGCAGAATAAAAAAAAAATGCGAATATTTGTTACATGGGGAAAAAGTACTGTGTACAAACTAAAAATATGACCTGATATACAATATTTCAATTTATCGTGAGCAATTTTATTTAAATATGTGATGATTTCTATATTTTCAAATTTTGGTTGTGGTTAATTTTCAATACCGAAATACCACTATTGAAATAAACACAATGCATACCAGGATCCTGGATTCGGTAATACCTATATTGCAAACCCTAATTTGAAATATTTTGATATCCTGAATTATTTCATTCAATTGAGGAATATACGTCGTTAATTCGTTCCCTAATCCTGGAATCCTAAGGAAACATAGAGCTCGACAATTTAGAGACAAAAGAGGAATTATGTGGCCCGGAATGTTTTGTAGAATTCTATACGACTTGAATGAATGATCGCGTTTTCAATACTATTTGCCTATATAATAATAACTATCATAATTACTTAATCTATCATATGCATTATCTCCACCGTCCAGGCGAGGTGTTGTCTCCTTTATACGGATTCAGGATATGGGACACCTTGTATTTGTATACTAATTTATTTTTAATGAGGTCCTCATAATATGTGAAATATGGATTCATACTCAAGTTTCTTTATAGAAGTTATTTTATGAGAACAGACGGTCAACCTCACACTTCCGAAGATAGTAAATGTAGAATGATGAGCCTAGAACAGGGCTAGCAGTTAGCCAATCGATCTAACTACGCCATTTCTAAAATTGGGTGGGTAGAAAATAATTTCGATCTGTACTGTAATGTGATTTGAACGTTTATCCGTAGATTGGTGATCTATGGTCTAATTAGAGCTTTCGTATAGCAACCAGGCCGGTCTGTGGTCATTACCCACTTTTTTCTCGAGAAGTTTCATCAGTTGTAATGACAGATAGTTTTTTATTATTACTTAATAATATTAATATAAATAAATCGTGTGAAAAAAACAATTTTTCCCCATTTTCCGTCAGATACGACGAACGCACAAAAACGTTTACGCACAATCCCTGATAATAATTTATTACTGACTTTTATTCATTGATTCAAATACCAACAATACTTGTCTTAAATATTTTTAGTTTTGTCTTAAATAGTTGGTCCATTTAACGACTTGTCTGTCTTGTTTTTTCTTTATCTGTCAGTTGTGAGAAAACGTTGATACTAAAATTTCAATAAAATTCCGCTCGAGTTTCTGATTCTTTTTTTAAAACTATTTTAAGTTGGCATAAGCCTTCCCGTTTATAACTTCATTGTTATCATTCGCTTATCTTCATTATTGCCAAATGAGAATTAACATTTTTAAGTGTTGCTTTTAGTGTACTTTACAATATAATATGTGGAGCAATGCTGAACTAGAACTAGAATAGAATTCTGTGATGAATACCTTTTTGTTGTTGTGATTAAAATTTGTACAACTGCGTAACTGTTTCGAAATAATTATCACGCACAACTATTATATATTGTTTTCCATACAGAGGAACTATTGTACAACGCAGTAACGAATATATTTCGAACGTTCCTTATTTGAAATACCGAATCTAAAATTTAGCCATTTTTGTATATCGCACTTTGACAAACAAGGTATCGACAAGTGTTTTTGTCTCGCATGGCTCAGTTCTTTGATGTAACCGTTGAAATAATATTATTCAATTCATCAAATTAAAAAAAATAAAACTCTCTTTTGTACGAACTTCACATTTTTTAAATAAATATCAAGACCGATTTCGTTTATCGCGAGAATTCATCAATGTTAATTACGGTTCGTTGATTCTTCCAAACAAAAATTTTCCGAACAGCAATACTCCGTATAATTAAATCATTTGCTTGTTTGCATTCTAGAAAAACTGGCAAAATTGACATCAGACATTACACAATATAATAAAGCAATGATTTTATAGTGAAAATATTTAAATGTACCGAGTATTTTGTGTACGAAGTATTCTTGTAAGGAGAATTCGTGTTAGAAGAATCCGTTCACCGTTAATTACTCACCATTTTTATTTTTTTAAATGTGGAATTAGTTTTTAAAAAAAGTGTTTTATTGTCTCTTATATAACTCCTTCCGCCAAAACTTGACTGAGAACACCTTAAAAGTGGTCATTCAATTCTTTTATGAATATATCAAAGAAATTTTGACGAAGGTCAAGAGCGTTGACAACTTGACTTCAGAATCGGATACGTGCACTAGTGCTTATACATTTCTAATACCCGATCTTTTTGAATAACGTATATACATGGCCGATTGGGAAGAGGGTTGCTTACATATAATAATCTAAGAAATTTGACAAAGGTGTATGTCAGCGCTTGCCGTTCGTTGGTCCGCGGAGAAAGCCTAAATTCTCTCATCCATTAACCAATATGAAATTCATTGTTTTTTTATACTCATACAACTGTTTTTACCACGGCTGATTTAGAGTCGCGGAGTCACGGTATTTTGGCCGGAGTTGGAGTCGTGAAAAATGAGCGGCTCGATTTTTTTTGAAAAATATATTTTATGATGTGTATTCAAACAAAATAATCCAAAGTGTCGATATTTTATGCTTAGCTGACTAAAAATGATCTGATGGTATACATATAATATATTTAAGTTAAAATTAAATTACCATATCGACTGTGGAAAGGAAAAAGGACCTAACCCACACATATAAAATTTTACAGGAGGCGCAAAAAACATGTTTTTGATGATTTTGGGCCATATGCAAATTATGAAATATACACAACCTTGAAGTGCACGGAGACTTCTAAACTAGCGTTTAATTAACATTACCTAATATTAATTAAAGCAATTTGTCTAGGTTAAACTTTTATTTCAGTCATTTTTCTTGGTTTTATGTTTTTACAGGGTCATCTTTTTCAAACTTAAAAGCTAAATTTAGATACTAATTCGGCATTTTCAGCTTCCATCCTTTTGATAGAACGTGTATCAAGTTTGATACAGTGTGATTATCGAAAAAAAAGCTGTTTTAGAAAAACTGAGGGTTACGTCCTTTTTCCTTTCCACACTCGATATGTATAAAGTGTATTGACTAAATTAGTCACCAATCAAATTTGACTACTTCATATTTTATTCAATCATACAATCCTGTTATTCCTTTGGAGAAAATTGGCAACAAAATAAAATTTGCAGTAATTGTTGGCAAGGTCACCTTTTAACTATTTCAATTATTATTAAAGACGGGAGTTTTTAGTGTCTCAATTGTCACGAGCCCACTCAAATCTGAAACATATTTTAATTGGCTTCAATTGAATATTTCCTTATTGCGAATTCCAGCCTACTACAAAAAATGAAGGGACATTGGGGTGGAGTACTGCCATGCAATAGGTTAATAACAAATAAGCATAATCCTATGTATTTTTTTGTATCCATGTCCGCTCTCCAATGAGGATCATATGGAGGTCTCTCAACAGAAGTTTATTTTTCCACGATAACTTATTTAAAATGTTATTTACTAACGTTTCATTTCTATCATTATTTTTTATTGATCCAGGTCCGCTCCCAATATCGAGCATATGGCATTCCAATGGAGGTATCTTGACAGAAGTTTTTCTACGAGAACTGTTTGTTACTCATTCGCTCAACCTCTCCTTTTTAACGAGAGTAGTTAACGCCGTTAGCACACAGACGCGAAAACGGACCGAAAGCGGACCGTGCTCTTATAAGGTTGTGCATCGTACCGGTCCACTTCCGGTCCGCTTTCGCACCAGTGTGCTAATGGCGTAAGATAAAAGGACAAGGCTAGGACAGGACTAACAGTAGTTAACTAATCGCACTCGCTACGTCCAGTTATTAAAAGATCGGAGAGGGTGGTAGGGAATTTTTAGACATCACAAACACCCATCGATCGAAAAAATCCTGTTCGTACTGGGACTCGAACCCGTGAAATTCGGGTTCTGTGCCATAGGAAATAGGAAAAATTTTAGATGGTGCTACAGCATTTTTTTCAAAATCTTAGCATTACTAGAAATTATATTATAGATAATAATAAATAAGGTGTCATCCAGCTCTTTATTGTGTTTTTTTTTTTATTATTATTTAAACCACGAAATACGTTTTAAATTATTTTATTATCAGCAGTTAGCATTGAGATATGTCTTTGTGTTACGGATAAAACCCATTATATGATAGATAATAATTTGGCAAACTGTAATACGCCATTTATTTATGATAAGGCTTTGTTTAACTCATCCAAGACAAAATATAATATCGACTGTGGAAAGAAAAAGGACGTAACCCACAGTTTTTTGAAAACAGATTTTTTTCAAAAATGTTTCAATGTATACAACTTGTTACACAAAAATCAAAAGGACGTAAGCTGAAAATTTCAAATTAGTATATAAATTTACCTTTTAAGTTTGAAAAAGAAATAGCGATCAGGAAAAAAGACTTAAAAAATATATTTTTTTAAATAAATATCCGACAAAGTCAATTAAAAATTAGTTTATCAGTCTCCATGCGCTTGAAAGTTGTGTTTATTTCATAATTGGTCCAAAATCATAAAAAAAAAACATTTTTTGTGTCAATTTGTTACGTGTGGGTGACGTCCTTTTTCCTTTCCACAGTCGATATGTATGTATATAATATATCGATGGTCCAGTTCAATAGTCAGAAAACTTCGAAAAAATAAATTGCATATCAAATTTTGCGCTCTGTCGAGGTTCGGTAATCTGATAATTCAAAAATGTCAAAAAAAAATACAAAAAATGAAACAAAATTTTGGTGTTGTCTGGGACCTGGGTCACTTCTAGGGTATCCAATCCCGGAGCCTTTTTCCAATCCCGGGATTTCGGGATCAGAAAATTGAACGGGATCCCGAATCCCGGAATTGGATGCCCTAGTCACTACACAAATATGTATTGATATCCTACTAATAAATCAGAAATTAGTACCTTATCTGTAAACACATGTTAGTAAAACGTATAAATCTCGGACATCGATGAATAATACTTAATCTGTGGTGACAATTAAATATTGCTCTCCCCACTATCTCAAATGAGTCATTTGGTGGAGGTGTCTGAGTAATCAACTAGACGATCAATATTGTAGATAAGTCGCATTTCTGATAAAAAAAATAATTATGCAGTAAATTAGAATTATTCACTTTTTTGTGTGAAGGCATTATATTATCAATAATATGAAACACACATGTTTAACTTATTCCATAATTTTACAAATGAACATAACCAGTTTTTTAATATCAAGCATTTTATCTGAAAACTTTGTGGGAGTTAATTTTTGAAACAAACTTAAATTTTGTAACTAAGTTATGTTTCAATCGAATATAATCAAATAATTGAACTGCTGTTCAAATAATAATAATGATCTAAGTTATAGAGTTCTAATGTGAAAACCTTTTTTTGATTATCATTTCGAATATCCTATTATTGAATGTCAGGGTGACATAAAAAATAAGAAAATATATCACATTTTAGGAAGTGTTCACTGTGGCTTAAAGATACGGATTTCAAGTGTGATATTTTCTCACGTCAAGTTGCGTTTCTTGACGTGATTTATTGACGGCGAAAAAGTTGACACTATTATGCCGAAAGACTCCCTCGGAGAAGTGTTTTCCGGTGTTCAGTTTTCCGCGCTGCTCAAGTAAATTATAAAATATTCAATAGTTTTTTCTTTCAATCAATTAATTGTTTCGATCTGAAATGCATTGATGTCTTTGGTTTCATTTTTTTCATATATTATAAACAGTAAAATAATTAACATAAAAGCTGAAAAACTGTTTCTAGACTGACGCAGAAATTACTGTTATACTATTCTTTTCATTGTAATTCCATGTTTTAAAAGATATACTTAATAACCGTAGATAATAATATATGTCAGTAATTTCAGTTAGGCTATGATTTGATATGGTAATATATTTTTTTTAATTTATAATTTAGGAGGCTCGCCGGCCTGTCAAATCTAATAAGGAGCTTGCGCGAGCCCCTCCAATCCACCCCTAGTTTGCCAACTAAATACGAAACAGTTTTCGTAAAATTATGTTAGAATGTTTCATTAGGAATCCACTTTGGTAACGGAGATCCTTGAAAAAATCTAGAGATGTTTTCTATAATTGTCAATAAATTGCGCACAAACTTTCTTTTCTCGTTAGTAATAATGTATTTGAATAACTGTAACTTTTCATTAGTTGCTGTCAATAAGCAAAAATAATCGCAACTAAGAAGTTGCTTAGAGGGCCCGGCCTATCTATTTGAAGATAAACGTATTTTTGGACTATTTATAAAAGTGATACAATAGATATATATGTTTAATCGAACTATAATTGTATAACTATGGACATTGCAATCAGTTTATTCAATTCAATGCTTGTAGTAATATGTTCTCGTGAAACTCTCCGACACTACGATTGAGAAAGTCTTGATAAATGTATCAGGAAAATGGTATCTGGCAGTCGATAAATCATGCGAGAACATTTTTCTTTTCCATTTTTCTAGTATCTTTTTAATTGAAAGCAGACAAGTTCACCACATGCTCTCCCGCTGTCTGAATGATGTCGTATATTAATTTTCTCTAAAAGAACCTACATTAATTGAAATAGTTTTATATTGCTTTAAAAACACGCAGTAAGGCGCGCGCTTAGGGCTTACAAATCATGAGGGTCTTAAAAATAATCTCGTATTTTATATTTTTAATTCGGATGTCAATATTTATTTTTGTGAAATTTAGCGACGTCTGAAAAACATTACCTCATTTTTTTACACCCTGGGCTTTCATTGTACTTTAGGCGCCACTGGCAGGGGCGCTCTTTGAGCATACGCGAGTAGGCAGTTGCATAGGAGCGGCAAGTCTTAAGGAACGGCAAATAATCACTGAATATCTTTTTAAAATTACTAAAATATTTATTTTTGACACACGAATAACACTGTCTTTGATAGAACTATGCCGAAAAATACATTTCCACTGGTAATAATATTATGACCCGTAGATATAAAGTACTTAACTTAATCGCAAAATTAGTATTTAATTATTATAACATTTACCATTAGCGGCACTATAGGCGAAGCTTTAGCGTAAAGTTTCATAAAAGAGTTTTTTAATGTATTCATAGAATAATGGAAAATAATGAAAACATGCCTCTTCCTCTCGTATGACTATATTAGATTCATATGTAATGTTATTTCAAAAATATAGTAAGGGCGCTATTTTAAACTCTGTCCAAGGGGTGGCACATAGCCTAGGAACGTCACTGGTCACTGATTCCACATATTAATCAAACAAACAAACGATGACAATAATCGTCTTTGTCAAAATTTGTTCTTAATGAGTTTGCAGCATCATCTTGTAAAGAAATATTTCAGCGATAGCATTCGTTACCTTAACTAAAATGAGAAGGAATTTTTCAACTATTACTGCTTTGTCAGCACCTGTTTTGTCTGTAAATCATTGATTATTATTACAATATTAATCTGTAGGTTACATACTCGGCGATTTATATTTTTAAACAATAATGGCATTCCATTTTCTCAATTAAAAATAAAATAAAACTTATAATAAGATTGTGTTTCTGAGACTTGATTGTGTGTGTGTGATTTGTAAGCAGTGAAAAGTTCAAAATGAATATGATCGCTGTCGTCTCCATCCAAATTGGTCTGATGGTCGGTTTAACAACTTTCAACGTATCCAGGTAAATAAACATCGTTCTCAAAATCAGTTTTTTTTTTCAGATTCATCATATAATTTAATCGGTAGATGTGTAAGATGAGATGTACACAAGTTATTAAGTAGATGTCGACGGTTGCAAATAACAACAAAAAAACTCGGAAGATTTAATATTAGCTTCTGATCGAAGCATTGCTTAACCTTTTCTGTGGCAAATATATAATATTTGATACAGATGTATACATCGGGCTGTTGAAAATTTGCAATAATAAATACAATGTAAATTTGTACATTTTCATTACAAATCATATTTTTTTTAACCAGACTTATAGCAAAGTTGTTTGTAGTATGATTTATTTTAAAAAAACAGCGTGTCTCTTAATAAATTCATAATATTTTTCACTAGGTATAATCACTAGGTATAATAGGTATTTGAAAAATGTTATTCAGAGATACTGTAGAAGATCACACGAAGGGATTCTATTCAAGGCATACTAGATTTTTTTTTGCGAAGTTATTTTTCTTTTATTTTTTGAACGACATTCATTTTCTTATTAATAATGTTTTTTTTAATCGGGTATTTTTTTTATTTTAAAAATGATTTTTCTGTGATTCTCTGTTGATCGCGATAATGTCCAGTACGTATTCGTCCGTATTTTCCATTTTTACAAACAAAACACCGCCTGACGTATTATTGCATCTGGGCATCCCTGCGCTATAGCGTTGACAGTTAAAACCAGGTCTGTGGAGTCGTATAAAAAAGGACGACTCCGACTCCGGCTGTAAAATAAAAAACGACTCCGACGAAAGATTTTTTTTCGATAATTTCATTTTAACTTATATATAATATGTATTCCATCAAAATATCTTTAGTCAGCCAAGCATGCAAAGTCAACACTTTGGACTATTTTAGTTGAATACACATTTTTCCGCTCATTTTTCAGTACTCCGACTCCGATTCCACAGCCTTGGTTAAAACTTGGCGTATCTTTCATCGACAATGTTATTTTATTATACAAAATGGTTTGAATTAAAACATAATATTATAAGAAGTTAAACAAATAATATTTATTTATTTTATTAACATTGCATAAGGTTGACAAATTAAAAATTTAAAATTTTTACAATTAAGAAAAAAGAATAGTGCAATTTAATATTAAAAGCAGTAGAAAAAAAATAGCAAGGAAGTCAACTGAGTAAGCTCCGACGAACTCTACTCTAATACATAAAAAATAGTATTCGTCGGAGCTCACCCACGTCTGCGTGGAATATGTCGACATCCGAAGCAATATGTATTGTATTGGTATGTCTACCAAAATATTAAATCGAACCCATTCAGTGGTGGATCCAGAAATTGTCCCAGGAGGGGGCAATTAATTTGAAAATAGTACATTAAAAAGTATATGATTAAAAATAATATATCTACATATATAAGAATAGTCAATACATAATTAAGTATGCATTATATAAAACATAGTAAACTAAACAATTTAAGTTCGCGATGAAACGCAATTATTTTTTGGCAAAATTTGAGATTTACATTTCCTTTTATTTATTTTCAGGAACTCTTACAGTAGAAGAGGTATACAAGGATCGAGACCAGTTCGCAGCGCTGGTCCGCGAGGTGGCCGCCCCGGACGTCGGCCGCATGGGGATCGAGATCCTGTCGTTCACGATCAAGGACGTGTACGATGAGGTGCAGTACCTCGCGTCGCTGGGAAAGGCCCAGACGGCCATCGTCAAGCGGGATGCCGACACGGGCGTCGCCGAGGCCAACCGAGATGCCGGAATCAGGGTGATTATGTTTTTCCTAATCTGAATGCCGAAAGGCGAGACCCGGGTCGGATAAATATGGAAATGCACAACGAATGAATGATTCCAATTTCTTAAAAGACACGTAAAACCAAACCTTACATATTTCATTATTTTTTTTATTGAAAAAAGCACCTGTTGATTTCTATCTCTCACCTTACGAAATCTCTCCTGCTTTTGAATTGAATTTGAGGTATATAGATGATTTCAATATAAAATTATCTATTATTATAAAAAATATAATAAAAAAGGCCATAACTGAGTCCTGAGGCATACACTTTATTCCCCTAGATAAGCGATACTCAAACTGCGGCCCATTCAGATTTTATATGAGTGAACAGTTTTTAGTTTTACTTAGTCTCTCAAAAGGTTGCCGACCACTGGTATAGTATGTGGCTTATTTATGTATGTATTTCTATTAATATGGTATGGCCCAGACGAAAAAAAGTTTGAGTATCACTGCACCAAATACTGTGGGCATATTCAACCCTAGTTACAGCTGGTGGTGTGGCTTACTTTTAGTAAAGTATTATTCTCATTTTTTTTCCAGGAAGCTGAGTGTGAGAAACTGGCCATGGACGTGAAGTACTCAACCGACACGAAGATCGAAGACAACACGAGAATGTATAAATTGCAGAAGGCTCACTTCGATCAAGAAGTCAACACTGCTGTAAGTAATTGTTTTAGTCAGCACACTTCTGTCACCAATAATTTTGCTATAAAAGTATTAGGTGTACCGGAAAATAATATCAATCCGAGATTCGGTGTCACCTAATCGCAATAAACCTATCCCGTTAATGGCTCATTTTTCACAATGAATTCCCTTGCTGTCTCACAACACTGACAATAAGAACCTTTTTATGTGTAGAAGCTAGTTAAGGGGACGGGTTTACTTCCCTACCAATTGGGCCCATTAGAGGTGAAGTGAGCCAAGTGGTATTTTAGAAAAACAAGTTAGATGCATTTTAATATTCTACACGTCTTAAAGTATCGTAATAGTGGAGTTACCTCAGTTAACACACATTGCAATCAACGTTCTCTCTAAGCCGAAGGGTTAGCTGCTCGGAAATTTCAAAGGCTGTGTGGAGGCTGCGCGGACCGATCAAATATTGATTGAACAACTGTCTTGCAGTGCGCGCCAACCCAGAATGAGTGCGCGGGGGCTTCCCAACTTCCCAACGCGCGCAGCTTAGAGGGAACATTGATTGCAATAGTGTTATTTCCGTAAAATAAAAATATACAATACAATTTTTTTGATATCCATAGTTTATTTTAATTTGCATTTGAATTTCAGAAAGCCGAAGCCCAGCTAGCTTACGAGCTGCAAGCTGCGAAAATAAGACAACGCATCAGGAATGAGGAAATACAGATCGAGGTGGTGGAAAGGCGCAAACGTATCGAGGTGGAGCAGCAAGAAGTCCAGAGGCGTGCAGCTGAACTCAACGCAACGGTTCGTCTTCCTGCTGAAGCGGAAGCTTTCAAAGTGCTGTGTTTGGCCGACGGAAAGAAGTAAGAGATCTCATATATTGCTTAAGCACATGATTGAAATCATTGTATGTGAGTATGTTAAGAACTATGAATACAATCAACAAAATTAACTTAAGCTTGTTCTGTATCTTCAGTGTTCGGTATGATATGTAAAACTTCAAGGCCCAAATTCATTTCCCTCTCGTCATAATGCGCATTGGACCATCATTTTGAGTGTTAGGTATTCAAAAGACAAAATTAGTCATTCATTGAATTCTTTGAAACTAACGCAAATGTTTTTTCATTCTGAAAAACAATATTTCAAGTTTTGAATAAATCAATAAAGAATGATGTCTATTACAAACAATTATACTGCGTTGTTTAAATATAACTGTTGAGCAAATAAAAAATAACACTCAAAATTTTAAAATCAATATTTGCATATTGATTGAGTGAAAATCGAATGTGAAATGTATTGTAAAGATTCAAATACCTGCTAATTTCATCCAATATTTGTTTGACAAACTATATTACAAGATAATTTATTTTGTACGTGCGTTTTTACTTTTCTTTTTCAATTAAAATTCAATCTTTACAAAGGGACTGCATTTATTTGAATATATATATTAAATCTAATTTGATAGAGTCTAATATTCCAACAAAAAGGGTTGTAATACCTGACTTTCTAAATATAGATATTTTATTAATTGTGTGCTTAAATATTTTCAAACATGACTCTATTGGTAGTTATTAGATAATGTATGACGATCTAATTAGTGTTGTCTTATTCACAGAACTCAGACCATTGAATGTGCCAAAGCCGACGCTGAACGAATCAGGTTGATGGGAAGTGCCGAGGCCGATGCCATTTTGGCTATTGGTAAAGCGGAAGCTGACAGAATGAAGCTTAAGGCTGCTGTTTACAAGAAATACGGAGAGGCAGCTATCATGTCTATGGTGCTGGAAGCATTGCCCAAGGTAAATATTTAAATTTAAAATTTTCAGTTCCATATACAAGTGTTCAAAGGCTTCTCCTTAATAATCCTTTTTATTGATTGATTTATAAATTCAAATAAAAATTTATCAAATACCGGATTTATAGATTGCAATCCCTTTGTTGTACAAAATTTTATATTGGGAAAACAGAAAGGACATTGAATACCAGATTATCAGAACATATTTAGATTGAAAAAAGACACGTCTACTTTTGCTAATCACTTAATTTTAGAAAGACACGTGTTCAATCAGGAACAAGGGATAAAAATGTGGCACCCAAATAGGGACGCTCATAAACTTTTTTTCCAGGAAATTTTAGAAATAAACAGAGTGCAATTGAACAGTCTTCCGATTTTAAACGATCATGCCTGGCTCTCTCCTTTTATACCCTATATAAATATAATCATAAAACCTTTTCCGACAAACGAAAATAAATATAATTCTTAAAACTACTCACCATTCAAATCTGTGGGCATTCCCATGTGCTAATCTTTTTCGCCAGCAATGGCTTTAAGCTCAATGATACATTTATATCTTATATAAACATGAAACATTCATTTACTAAGCGTCAGTTCAAGTTCATCCGTGCACTTGAACGCCTGAAGACGCTGAAAGGCGAAACCCGGGTCATTAGTTACAAAGTCTGTGTGAATGTACATAATTTGAACGATTCAAATTTAATATATAATATCGTTTCATAAAAATGACATTTTTCACCATCACGTGTCATTTAGTGTGCGTAAACATGTAAGCTGAGCTTTGAGATAGCATTAAATGAGGAACTTGGGATCAAACACGCCTAAATCCAGTTTTGAGAAAAAGTTAGATATTACTGAAATATTGCAGTACAGATTCAAAAGAACAGAATTCAATTTTTAACGTCGCTAAAAACCTCCATGCAATTTAGGGTCAAAATATTACCTTATAATCAAAACTATCTAAGTTTTTATAAGAAAGGTGTTTTTTTCTTATTTCAGAAAAAAGTTTTATCCGGGTATTTTTGATCCCAAGCTCTTCAAATGTAGTATGACGCTACACCATCTTTGCAAATATTAAATTCAGCTCGCAAATAATAATTTATTTACTCAAATCATTTCAGATTGCTGCCGAGATATCCGCTCCTCTGGCCAAGACAGAAGAGATCGTAATAATCGGCGCAGGGGCAGGAGACGGCACGGCATCCGACATCACCAGATTAGTCGGACAGTTACCGCCTGCCATCAGCGCGCTGACCGGCGTAGACCTCTCCAAGGTGCTGAGCAAGATCCCCGGAGCCAAACTCACTCCCACCCACCAAATCACTCCGGCTACTTCAATCGCGGCCAAGTAACCTACTTATGATGATATTTATGCACAGCTATCCTAAACCCGTCGGCGATCATTGTGTTCCCTTTTTACGATACCCATCAAAACACATTGTTGATACTTGCAAAACACTAGCTTAAATTTAAGTTTGTTTTTCATATGCAAAATTTTGATATTTTATCAGTCAAGTTTTAATTGAAAATATATATTTTTATTATTGTATTATAAAACTGAAATACGTAAATGAAACATTTTTGACTTCCTGTTTCATTCGTGTTTTAGAATCTCAAGTGATACATTTTGAGAGAACTGTCCTCCAAATAAATGTGTCACCTCATGTCATATTTTTTGGACATACAACGTACATTTTCGTAACTCATCAAATTTGAACACTTTTATAAAATATCTCGGAACAGAGTAGATATCGTAAACGATTTTCATTAATTATATATTTCCCTTGTCAATGACTTAATTCATTATGTAGAACACATTGGCGTCAATGCTACAAAATTAGATTTATCATTTATAAATTTTGAGCGCTAGGTCTTGTTAGACATACTTTTGTATTTTTATAACAAATATCCTCAGACAGGGTATGCCAAATAGGTGCATTTATACATACATAACTTCATATTTTTTTAAAACATTTTTTATGTCATAATTAGGGAACACAAAATGGTTGACAGTGTAGGAATCGAAATTGATATTTACCCTCATGAACCTACCGGAAACTATCTTATTTTCAATATCCGCGTCTTTAAATACAACTATAATATTGTATATAAATAAATTCCGAATTGTTTTTTTACATTCATTGGTAATTATTGAAGTCTTCGGTCACAAGAATTAATTTTAAGTTTTAATGTTACTTTGACAATTATATACATTACAACTTTTTTTTTAGATTGTAAGTTAGTATTTTTAAATGATCTTTGAATGAATGATAAATTTATGACAAAACGGCTACTGCTGGGCCTCGCGAAATAATCAGTGCGTTCTGAAAATTTCTGCTAGTTGAGCATTATTTAAAATGTTACAGAAAATAGAATCTCTAGACGTGAAACTCTTCCTGTGCGTAGTTCTTCAATTTCTTCCGGTGGGTTCTTGGACATCTTCTATATTTTTACGGTTAAAGAAAATTTATATATTAGATCAAGAACAACTAAGGGGGCTGTATGAATAAAAAAATAGTTTATTTTGTCATGGTAGATAATCCCATTGAGGCCTTCCGATTGTTGTATGTTGTACGTGTGTATGTAACTCTATTTCATATGTGTACTTCAAGATGATATTTTAAATGATAATTGTTACAATTGTGTGCTTTTATTTTCAAGCGTTTCTATACTATATTAAGAACCTTTCTGTGAAACCAAACGAGTTGTTGTATATCAACACAAGCATTTAATATAATATTTATTACTGACTTACATTTTTTGTACTAAGAATCAACATGGAGAAAATCGCCGTTGCTTCTGTTATGTGTAAATACAATTTACAATATCTACATTTTGCTGCGATAGTTATTATTCTACAAATATTTTATATGCCTTTAAAAATATTGTATTGACGCTTCCTTCGTGCAAAGAGTTACTGTCTAAAGTTATATAGTACACAAGACATTGTCGATGTTTTCCTAATCATGGTAAGTGCACTAAATGTCACTGAAGGAAGAAACAGCATAGTTAAAAAGTGTCAGTCATCTTCATAAATGATACGGCGTAATTATATGAATAACAAAATATGATTAAACGGTAAACTATGTGCCCTCATACTCAATTGCTATTATGATATACGACAACTCTTGTGGTTTTACATCAGCCATATTAATATAACCGCATTCTTCGTAATATTAACTATCGAAACTTCAATTTTGTACTTCTAGTGTAATGCCAAATATAGGTTGTTATTAATTTTCATAAGCTACGCGCATCTATTAAATATATTATTATTTTTAATTCCACTAATCGAAAATGTTACCAAAATTTATACTCACTTATTCGAATTGTAATTATTGTGTTTCTTAATAAAACTGTTTTTCTCTCCCCCTATGTTGTTGCAAATAGTTTTAGTGTAAAACATTTAATGTGTTCAATTTTATTCACATATTTTTGTATGTATAATCTTCGCGTTCTCCAATAATTGTCAATGCCGTTAGCATACACATTTTTTAAATATATTTCTTGTTTAAGCATTTTCAATATGAAAGTTTAACTTTTCATAATGCATATGTAACGTATGAACAAACAATAATTTATATTTTCAATCTCATTATACTTATTCATGAATTGTCAATTTTGTTTAAAAATTAATAGCAATCCTCACATCACTGTGCTATCTTAATTTGGTGCTCAAATCACTCATTTATGTTAATTTAAAGAAGCTATCTACATATTCTTTACATATCAATATAGTTGGCAGATCAATCTCTGAATCTTTCTAGTTGGATTCAGATCCGTATAATATCTGATCCGATCATCAAATCAAGCCAATGAATCCATTCGCTGAATCAACAGCTTTATAATACACTTACCTCCATTTTGTCAGTGTTTTGTTTCGATTAACTGACATGATATTTACTTCAATATAACGGATTTCGTTCAAACCACTCAAGAGAATTAATGATACCAGAATTTAAAACAATAGATCTGTTATTTAAAGCGAGTTGACATCACAGTATAGGCTGTTTTTAGTACTAATAAAGGGAAATTGTCAGCAGTTACAATGGTGTGTTTAAGTACTGAGTATAAGAAAATATTGAAATTATTTTAATTGTATTCCAAAATTTAGATACTGTAATTTAAAATATAAAAATATTTTTCTTAATTGTCTCATAAAATGATGCTTTGTTTTTTTAAATAGTCAAAATATTCTGGAGAACAGTGTAATTTTATTTTTTGCATTAGGTATAGATAGATAAGGTAAGGGCTCATATCTTAAAAATTGTTTTGCATTACGTACCTACGTACATACATAAAAAAATGTGAGACTTCTGTATTGTAATATTTTGTCAAAGATTTGTGGTATTGTATAATAACATCACATTTTTTAAAATCCTTTGTGTATTCTTTACCACGCTTTGACCGTACATTTTATTTTTACTAATAAACTTTATTACTTTATGTTGGTTTATTTTTTTATACCTTACCCATTCCACATTATTCCTTTCTTTTTCTTCGGAAATCCAATTATTTATTTTTTATTCCTGTCATTGATTTACTTAAATACTTACTTTTTCATATTGAGTTCAACATTACAAGATTTTTTCAACATTTAATTGTTTTACATTACATAAATTCAATGATAGTAAAATATATTACTCTTTTATATGAAAAAACAACAATACTTTAGGACAAGACCGAAATACACACAGTTAAAACAGTCAATGGTAAAAAAACATTTTGCATGAAATTATTATGTTCTTCTGGGCGCATCTGCAAATTTGTGGACTGTAACCATGTTGCTCGCTTTCTGTGACAAGTAAATATTACACCATTTCAAACATGACATTAACAGCTGAACGACCGCGGACGCGTATTTGAGTCTTTGAAAAACAAAGGTTGCTGACCAGGGGACTCGTATATGCGTATAGGCGAAGTATCTGGAAGCTAAGAAAATTATATTTGTTAAAGATATCTCAATTTGTTTACAAATTATAGTGAATTTAGTAAAATTACAATTTTTGCGAATTTTTCACAAAATTGCCCGGTCGCCAGGTGAAATTTTATAAAAAAACGTGCGGTCGTTAAGCTGTTAAATGCCAAACTGATTCACCCCAAATCAATGAAACTTATACATTTAGAGGATCTATTCTCAACTTTATGGGTCCTTAAGCTTTTAGGGGGGGTGGTTATGTTTCAAATGATGTTGACTGTCTGTCAGATTAACGTAAATAAATATCCACTGATGTATTCAGTTTCCGTTGTAACTACTGTATTTTTAAAACCATGGCATTTGAATATGTTGACATAACTTATCACAATTGATTGTCAACCTGTATCTGGCAGATATAAAATTGTTTAAACATAAAATTTTCATGTCTTCATTGATGTCAGATGTAAAACATTTATTCTATCAGAAATCGTGAGAAGAAAATTATCTTTGTGTCATTATCTTTGCACGTAGGATATAGTATTGAATCAATGATGATATTAAAGTGGTTTATGTGACGAAAGATTGTTCATAATATTTTCAACTTAATTTAGATAACTTAATATACTTCCATTTATAATTCAATTTATAAGCTCAGTTTCTATAGAATCCAGATAAATAGACACACAACAAATATAATTGAATAAAACCTCAATTGTAAGCAGATACCCAAATTAAAAGTTTTACGTCTATTATTGGTTTTATCAAGACTCAACTATATTTTTTGTTAAAGCAAAGCTTCAATTGCGAATTTCACTATTTATTTGTTTATTTCTTTTAACATTTTATTTTGAAAATAGAATAATACTTATTTTTACATGACATTTTCTCTTTTTAGATTTCAAATAATTCTAACTCAACAATCATGTTTTATTCAAGAGTTTGCACCTCACTTCATTTCCTTGAACACTTAATAATTAATACTGAACTAAATCTTATTGTGATACTTAGAAATTATTGTAAAATAAAAAATACTCATTTAACAAGTTAAATTATATTGTATTTTGTTCAATTTAAGCTGTAGCGAATGGCTTATGAATAATATAAATTACTATTACAATTTTTTTCTATTTTCTTCCTTGATGTATTTTTTAAAATTATCTTAACATACATTTTTCATATTTTGGAATAATAAAACCCAATATATAAGAAATAAAATCACACGCAGAAAATATATATCCTTTTTCTTAAGTACTTTCTATTTTTTTTATAAATGTAAATTATGACAGCAAAAATAAGAAAACCCTCGAGATATAGGGCGAATAGTTTTTTCCTTTACTTCATTTATTTATGTTATTTACAGGCTTTAAAAAATATTTGAAATCCTTAGAAACGTTTCATTGATACATTTTTAAATAAATTTAGGATTACTCAAACAATCACATTGGAAACTGTATTGACATGAATGACTTTGAGCAGAAACATTTACATACATTATTCATTAATTTTATTCACTGTTTTGTGCAAAATAAAGATGTTCAAATATACACTTTGGAAATTCTGGAAAAGAATTTGATGCTTTGATATAATCGTTTATTTGTAGGAGAATAATGAATATAAACCACCGTGCATACTATTTGTTGACATGCATTATGTCTAGTTATCAATATATTCACCCCATACACCTACTGCATCCAAATCCTTTTACAAATGCCAAAGAATAATTTGTTTTAATTTTTTTAATTTGAATCAAATAATATAATTGAAAACTATTGTATCCTATTTAAAGATATCAACTGTACAGGATTTTTCCAATATTAAAATTCAATCAGTGAAATTTAATTCAATGTTAAATTATTTAGGTACAATATTTTGTCATTCTTTAAGAGATATTATAATATAACAATATTTACCAAAAACAAAAGTAAATTAAACCTTTCAAATAACATATAACCAAAGTTTTCTAAGTAATGAAATACACTTTGGTGTTGTCTGAGAAATATTTTTCTACAATAATTATTTTGTTCACAAAAATTGAACAATGTTTTTTGATATTCCTTAAATCTAAAAATTTCTGCATTAATTGTTTATGGTTTAATGAAACATATTTTACCCTTTTCCTACCAGGTACCAAATTAATTAAAGAAAAGAAATTAATTATTTGAAAGTTAAAATATATATCTTCTATTTGTATTTTAATTTTTCTCCTTGGTCTGTTATTTATAATAGATATTTAAATCTTAAGCTATACATTTTTTAGAGGTTTCTCTGTGAGATTGAGCTGCATTTTATTTTTTAAATATTGATTGTAGATATCAATCAAAGCCAGCTTTTAAACCACAGCATATAGCTTTGGCAGAGAATAATGCCATTTAACACCTCCAAAAAGCCAATGAATAAAACTGTCTAACAAATAACACCGATTTTGTGATTCAAATATTGATGTTCTGTTCGCATGGAGACAGGACATCTAGCATGATGTTGCGTGTTTGAAATATTATAGTCCTAATTGATAATATTGAGTGAATCTTGTGTTTTGGTGACAATTCATTTCGTACATAATATATTATTCCGTGTGATGTGGCACCCTTTAAACAAATTATTACAATTCGCACTTTATATATGGGCTTTCTTTGTATTTTAAAATGATACCTACTTAAATTTAAATGAAATATACTTCTAAAAAATGTGTGTAATAAAATTAATTGTAAGTAAATATATTTTTCAGTGTGACTTGAAATAAACATTGCGTTAGCTTTTTGCTCTGTTTAATTGTAGTATTTATAAATAATGGTTACGCGATACCGTGGTCACATAGTTTTACCGTCCTTATTTTTAATAATATATAATATTATTTTATAATTTTAGCAACAAACTGGTATCTCCTTAAATCATATTTCCATATTCTTGGGTCAATTCATCGACATATTTCTATGATTATTTCATTGTTTCAATGATTGATAAACGACTATCAACTGGGTGCAATTCAGTCTTCAATTCAACCTTTCCTTTTTCTTAATAGGTTAAGGACAGAATGATCGATCTATAAAAAGACTTGCAGTTACTTAATTGCTACACTTCATCGTTTCACTTCATTGCCAAAACATTTTTGTACGTTCAAGTTATTCTAAGTCATTTAACCTACATGAAATTGATTTATGGATGTGTGTGCAACGACATAGATATCTCTGATGCTATAATTTTTCTCACTTATAAATATATGTATCAATTGACTGTATAAAATATTAAGTAAACATGTTTTATGAACAAAAACCTTATATTATATCAAACATTTTTAGTTTTCACTCTTTTAATTGGATGGTTGCAAGAGATCTGTCAATCATACATAAATGACCAAAGCCATAAAAGTCATTTATTAAGCAACAAACAAATGGCTCAACCGCCCATGATCTCGTAGAACACGTTATGCATGAGAAAAGTTAATATAGGTTATTTTTCTACTATTGAAAGTATTATTAGAGAATTCAAAAAAGTGAAAAATGTGGGTTTGGTTGATTGTCTTTCAAACCCCTCATATATTTCACCCCAATTTAGCTTTTCCTACCTATGACCTACTGCATCTCTTGGCAAATAAAAATGAATAATCAACATTTACATGAATAAAGTTAGGCATTCAAATAGAAGTGAACAAAATTGTTCCTCGAGTAGAGCAAATTCTCCTTGTGCTTTATCGATGACTACCAAGATCGTACAAAAGGGTTTACTAATACAAAAATTGTAAATTACATTCAATTTAATCTACAGCCTTCAACCTTTTGAACCTCTTCTCAATCCGGGTATTTTTGAAAAAATCATTTTTAAATCATATGTTCAATTCTTGTGCATGGCAAAAATTTTAATAAAATATGTATCTAAAGAAATATATTATTTTATTATTAATCAATATTTTTCTAGTGGTTATGAAATGAATATAACATTCAAAAATAATATGTAAGTAATAAATTGAAACTATAAAAACATCTTGTATGCTTTGCTTATTATTTTCTCTGCCTCTGAAGCAAACATATGATGCTTGCTTTGCAATTAGGAGGTTATGAATTAAAATCTACACAAGATCAATACCGAGTGCTGATTTTTTAAATTAAAATTTTTCTTCTAGGGAATGAGCGATAGCGATTTTTTTTCCCGTTCAAATTGAAGTTGATTGTATCTCGGATATCGTAGATTAAATTTATTTTTATGAATTATTGTAGTTGGATTTCGGTTGAATGTTTGAATTATAAAGTTTTTAGAATGAATTGTTTTTGAAATTTATGTGACCATGCGGTATCGTAGTTGAATCTGTATATTTATGATAATATTGTACTTACAATGGAACAAAAAATACTCATGTGTTCAATTTTATTAGAGAGGAGAGTTATTTAGTAATGAAAATTCCCAGCGACTGTCTTTCTAAAATGTGAACTGAGAGTTTGAATATATAGATAAATCAATCCAAGTTTGAGTGTACTCTTAAGAATATGTTACTTTGACGTGAAATAATAGCTAAATTCTGTATTAATGAAATATTTGCCATTGATGTTATTCAATATATCCCCAACTTTACTTGTATTTTTTTATTATATCCATCTATGAATATTAAATATAGATAAAAGTATGTATGGTTTTATTTAATATTTAACATGTTCCTCTTTCCATGTACAACCGATTCCTGATGAAACCTGAATAGTCAGGGGTGGGCTGGAGGGGGCTCGGAGGGGCTCGCGCGAGCCCCTTGTTAAAATTAAGTAAGGCCGGCGAGCCCCTTGTTAATTTAAGAGAAAACAATATTCTCAGATCAAATTAGTACATAACTGAAATTTCTGACTTATATCATTATATTATCTAGGATAGCTTCATTATATACAGTAGTACATTTTTGGCCATTCACATTGATAAGTTTACGGTAAATCGTATATTGTTACATATTATAAATGTATTAAGTAACAATCGATTGCTTATTTAACTATTGCATATAATTCCATCGGAGCCTTCCACTCACTGCTTCCCGAAACACCGATAATTACTTTGATATAAAGCGAGCCCCTTGTTAACGTATTGGCAGCCCACCGCTGTAAATAGTCAATAATTTTCAACGAAATTAGATATTTTAAATGAATGAATCGAATATTTTTACTGATCTTTCTGCATAACAAAAACATTTTTTTTTTTCAATGTTTAAATGAAAAACAATACCATCATTACATAATACAGTCTTCACAATAATGTTTCGCGCACCTTGCGAAAATTCAGTTTTTTATTGTTAAAAGACCTTTTAGAGCTTCAAATAAACTAAATTTTAATAATTATCACTACAAATTTGTCTAAGTATGTATCCTCATCTTAAATATAAATGGTTTTACCGTTGTTCAAATTTGATCAGATCATAATAAGCTGATAACCCTGGAAGTAAAATTAACAAATTGCTGTAGTCATGAAATTTTTTTTAATTTCCAATAATTGAAAGTTATATCATTAAAAGTCTCTAATATAAAGTTAAAGTGTTTATGATAATTATTCAAAGATCAAACAAAAAGTAATTTTTCATTACCTTTCCTTTTCATTACCTCTTGATAAATGAAAAAAAATATTGATTGCAGGACATTGTGAAACTTTTTTTCATGGAAGTATCGAGCTACGTTACATACCATATTATGAAATATGTACAAAGTGATACCGTGAACACTTTCAATTGCTTTTATGAATGATGACACTTGCGTACAGTTTAGATAACGCTTTATCTCATTGATTACCTACTCGAGAAGATCATTCTCGTTGCAACTCTGCCAGTATGACATTTATCAGTGAGTACTGCAATGTTTCTTGTTTATCCAATTTTATCCATATTATAAAATATTTAAGACTTAATAAGCAAATATGTCTTACATTGTATTTTCATTTTACCAAAATAAACAACAAACACTCTACCATGACTCTGCTAATGGGCGACGTCTATTAATGAAAAGTAATTTAAAAAATTGTTTAGTTTTTTACCATTCATATCCCACCGGTTGGAAGAAGAACCAAGTAGTATTAATGATCTCTGGAGTCATCCGCAGTAGGCGACCCAGGCAGTTCCGACATCTCTCGGTGACCACTGATTTAACAGAGAGCTTTCCCTAATCTCTTGAGTTCCTCACGAAATCAGACCAGCTCACTCTCAAAGCTCAACGCAAGCATCTACCTTCAAACTCAGTATACCCATGTAATATTTTTAATTCAGTTTTAGTAATCCGAAAAACAGGGCGTCCAAATTTGACTGCGCCTGGGGCCTCCCAAGTGCTTAATCCATCACTGGGAACAAATGCAGAAAACAATGAATTCAAGAGCGATTTGAGTTCCACTGTGTTGACAAGCTCTGATACAAACAATTTGTATATCGGTTTTGAACAAGAATCCTCATAATCTAATCAAATTGTTTCCATTGCATAAAGATATAGCTTGCTTAAAGAAAAGTAACTGTTTTTAATTTGTACTCGCCATAAAAGCTTTTGTTTTTCCCATATGAAGGCACTTTGTCATACAAAATAACAACAGATAAAAGGTAATGACTTAGGTGTTCATTAGGAAGATAAGCTAAAATAAACTGAGTAGCTACTCACCTGTCAAACATTATTTAATAAGATAATTTATGGATACAAAATATTGACAGGAAGAATGAATGTGGTTTTTGTCAATATTTTATACCATAACAACTTGTCACCTACTCAAAATTGCTAAACAGTTTGAATCTTTCCACTTGTATGTTGTAATATCTCTTTTTTTACTAACATTTATGTGTTTCTTTATTTGAGACAACAGGTAATAAATATTCCAATAACTAGAATTTAGTTTATAATTACTAAGTCCAATCATAACCCTTTCGCTAAAGTCACAAAGACACTAAAGTATACTAGTCTATGGAGGACACTAATAATTTTGACTCTTTTTCTTTTCAAAATTACAAGATAGGACATTTTAATTTAAAGGTTTTTTCTGAAATTATTTCAACAGACGGCTTTTTTGCAAAGAATTGATGTCATGATGGGGCTGATTATTTCAATGGTTCCTGCTCCCTACGACATAGCCTACAAACAATAATAAACTGACATCAATAATTTTATACACCTTTGTTAAGCGTTGAATTATATTAATATGAAATGAAATACATAACCATAATATTTCGATTGTTTAATACAATACAATGTTAAGATTTACACGTACTTTACAATAATAAAAATAAATGTATTTGCTTTATATTTCTTTTGGCCTATAGAAAGACAAAATGAGAATTCCGCCATTCTTGAGAATGTTAAACTAAATGTTCCCGATAATTGTATGAGGAATGTTAACATGAATTGTTTCTTCTCCCAAGGTAACCAGCTTGTAAATTGAGAATGCCACTTGGGAGAGCTTTATAACAATCATTTACGCTCAGTGGCGGCCGGTCAATGTGGCATTGGATCAATGCACCTCTTGTATATGTAGGGGCGGTTATATTTCATGAAATAATATTCAAATATAACATTTATACCATTTACTCATTTTAAATTCTTCATGTATTTTATTGTCTACAATAAATATTTTAAAACGTTTTATTTTATTTTAGACATTGTTGTCTAAAATACTGTATTTATATACATGAAGAATTTAAAATCATTGAATGGTATAAATGGTTTGATTGAATATTATTTCATGAAATATAATTGCCCCTGCATATACAAAGGGTGCATTGATCCAATGCCACATTAACCGGCCGCCATTGTTTACGCTATAGCTTCGAATGTTGACATAATCTGTGAGGACATGAGTGAGATTAGACTAGTACACGGTTTAACAATTTTAAACAAGAACATCCTATTTTTTACAATGTCTTAATCTTTTATTCACATTTTAAAATAATTGAAGTTATAACTATTATCTTTTGTTATGTTCTGTTGTATATTAAGGGCATGTACCCAAGGTGTGCTAGGTGTGCGCCACATACCGCAAATGATTTAACCGTAGACCGTCGTATTTTATTGTATAATAATATGTATTTGGGAAGGCGGCTATAATTACAGGCGCACGACCTACATATACCACTCATGCATACTGTGCTATGATTGAAACTTCTCATATTATCAGACTTTTCGATTAGCCGATTTTAAGAATCGTACCTCATTAATTAGTCAGACACTCATTTCGTCACAGCATTTTCATTCCAAACTATTTTTAAAAAAATAGATTAAACTTTGTTTGTCACTCCTAGACAATAGATATAGGAAATGACAATTCTCTCATATCTAGATATTTAGTTAACAATTTATAATCTTGACAGTTTTAATCTGTATCTGTCTATATAGAAGACGCGATAAGAATAAAAAGACCCATGTGTCAGATTTAAAATTAATTTAGCAATCAATTTAATATCACTTGACATCATACTAATTTAATAAGTTATACTCACTATTATCTGACAGGTATAATCAAAGAACATCACACATAAACAGGTGTATTGTACACAACAACTTCTTAATGTATTTAAATGGGTTACATATTATTAGAAATCCCAGAATGTTTCAATGATAGAAAATATCAGTATGTATTACATCTTTAATCTTTAAATAATGCTTAAAATTAAAATATATGTATTTTTCTGACCTCCAGCATTCAAATCGTTGACTAGATTTTAGTGGCAGTTATCCCTGAAAGGCCTATTTGCACTTCTTAGAACCAAAATATGAATATAAATAAATAAACTAAATAAAATTTAACTTCAAAAATATTAAAAATTACTAAGTATTACTTTCTTTAAAAAATATTTGGCATTACAGCTATTGCCAATGCGCCAAATATTTTAAGGTTGAAAGATCAAACGAGAAAAACTCGATGAAAATGTATTGTAAGTTACTCAAGATAGACTCTTGGTAAATTTACATCACAAACACCCACGTCTTAAATCTCAAATTTAAATTGAAAAATCTCAATTTGACGTTGACTTTACCGAGAATCGAACCCAGGTCCACCTGGTTGGTAGAGCAAGCTCTAACCAACTGGGACACAGCGGGCGAATAAAGTATTATTAATATTAATTATAAGTATTAATAAACACTCAACCCGACGATTATTACGAGAAGCTAACTCGACAATAATTACTTTATCATTCAAATTTGAAACATTTTTTATAAATTCTTTCTCGGTTGGTGATTTTTAGCACGATTTCAGCAGCCTTTTTCGTCTCAAAAAAATCTAAATTATTTTCAACTAAAAATTTACAAAATTCGGAAACTAGGTTAAATTTTCAAAAAAAAATCGTTATTGTTGATTATAGTAAGTTCTGTTTCCAATATTGTGAAAACACGTAATTCACTTTTTTGCGATCTCTTATATCATTGGCATTTTTTTGTATTTCCGCATATATTTTCAACACGGAGCGCATTCATTTAACCATTGCAATGCCAAGCGTTAATAAAAAAAAATATGTTTCCAATAATATCGTTTTATGTTTATTATTGCAATGCCAAACGTAAGTAAGAAAAAAAAAGTTTTCCAATAATATCGTTTTATGTCTCTAGATATATGTATGAGATATATGCCTGGCAGTATTGGTGACAAAATGTGTGCATTGAACAATGTAAAATGAATTTCGATTGTTTTCTCAATCAACGTCTGATATACAAGGCAGTGGTGTACCAGCGACTGCATATCAAGGAGGAGGATGATGTTTCAAGTGTACACTTTAGGCAGCACAATCCCTTTGACCCAGGGGTGGGCTGGAGGGGGCTTGTTGAATTTTACTAAGGCCGGCGAGCCCCTTGTTAACTTATGAGAAAACAATATTCTCAGATCAAATTAGTATAAAACTGCAATTTCTAATTTTTATATTATCTACGACAGCTTCAGTATACACAATAGTACATTTTTATCTATTTACATGGATAAGTTTACGGTAAATTGCATATTGTTACATATTATAAGTGTATCAAGTAACAATCGATTGTTTATTCAAGTATTGCATACATTTGCATAGGAGTGATAAGAAAATTCACTCCTCTCTCAGAACACTGAGAATTGCTTCGAGATTAAGCGAGCCCCTTGTTAACGTATTGGCAGCCCACCGCTGCTTTGACCTGCTGCGTAACACCATTTAAAAAAAGATATCAGTCAAAAAGTATTATTTTTTTGTGATAATATTTATCTAAAACAATTTCAGAGTTGCAAAAAATCAGTGGCAAACCAAAAGCATTTTTAACGTGTTACTGATTTATCAAAGTTGTTTTAAAATCCATGTCCGCTCCCAATGCGGAGCATACGGCTTCCTAATGGAGGTATCTCAACAGAAGTTTTTCTACGAACACTGTTTGTTACTCAGTCGCTCAACCTCTCTTTTCCTAAGAGAGTAGTAGGGATAAAAGGATAAGTCCAGGACAGGACTAGTGGTTAACTAATCTATCTCGCTACCCCCAGTTATTAAAGTATAGAAAAGGGTGAGAGGGAATTTTTAGACATCACAAACATCCATGCCCTCATGAATATTAGTTTATTATGTATTTACAGTTCTACTAAATACATAATAAGCTCAGTAGATCATAAAAAATCTCACTACAATATTTGCAATGTATCAACTGACTAAGCCAATATCAATACAATGTCGCCCGCTGTGGTCTAGTTGGTTGGTATAGGTAGGTGAATAACCGTGTGTTAGTTGTTTTCCAGTACAAACAAACAAATGCGCGGCATAATATTAACCTTTTTGCACACAATATTTGAATTTATTTTTATCAAAAAAATGTGTTTGTTGCTGTCAATTTTATTCGCATTGATTGAAAAATAATAATTTTATGAATATTCTATAAAACTGCTGCGCGGCCGCACACGCACTTAGCTTAGAAGAAATATTGGTTGGCAGCAGTGCTGGCGCGAGGTTATTTGACGCCCTAGGCAACGGCTATTGGCGCGCCCCCTTTTTAACACATCGTCTCATTTTTTTCGAAATAATGAAAAAAAAAAATCGGGATCACTATGTATTTTTTTTAAATATAAATCCATGTCCGCTCCCAATATGGAGCATATAGCCTCCCAATGGAGATATACCAACAGAAGTTTTTCTACGTGAAATGTTTCTTACTTAATCGCTCAACCACTCTTTATCGAATCATATAGAATACGATACATAATTACAACGAGAAAATACAACCATCAAAATAAAGAATAATTTACTATTACTTATTATTATTAGAGTATATAAAAATAATTTTGATACTGCATTTACGCGTCCCCTAATGGTTTGCGCCCTAGGCGGTTGCCTATTTTGCCTGTATGGTGGCGCCGGCCCTGGTTGACAGGCATAAACAAGTCACACACATCTATGTCCTGAAAGTATTGAAAAATCAGTGTCTTTATTTCTGAAATTAAACCAGCAACCCCGCAGAATCACACTTCGTTTTTACGGCTACTTTATAATATTATTGTCAAATAATTATATTATAGTTATCAATGACGAGATATCGTTTATGATGTACGACACTGTAAAGGTATGCCATACGCTTACCTATGTTTAGTTTGAAATGCTGTGACGAACAGACGTGATATGTGTTGACTGATAAAAAACAAATACTTAAATATAATTGCTCGTTTTTATTTATAAAGAATACTTAAAACATAAAAAATCAATACCGTTTCAGTACGGTAAAGTTTTTTGCAAACATGAAGACTTACTGTTTACTATTGTTTGCGCTCCTCTTGGGAATCAGCGATGCTAGAAAACAGGTAAATTAATTTTACAATAAGATTGCTTGGAAGAAATTATGCATTATTCATATAAAAAATTGTTTCTTAATCGTTATGACAAATGTGTGTTTTTTTTAAAAATTGATTTTATTTACCAGAAAAACCTTTTCTGGAAGCTTAATGAATGACACATTACAACTAATTGATCTATATAATTAACTTTATGTATGTATAGACATTTTTATTCATATGATAAATATGTATATATATTTTAGTCCATATCATATCCCAATATAGAGTATATGGCTTCATAATATAGGTATCTCAGCAGAAAATTTTCTACTAGAACTGCTTGTTACTCAGTTGTTTTACTTCTCTTTTTTTCGATGACAGTTATATAAAGAACTGGTCGGCAAAGCGGTGGTCCACTGAAAAATTTAGATTTTTTTTTACATTTTTTAATCCGCAGCAAACTACCAAAAAATAAGTTTAAATAAGTGAATGAACGATGTACAATGTTGCTTGAAATTATTATAATGTCGTAAGACGTTTTCAAAATAAGATGTATTAATTAAGGAGATTTTTGTGTTTTTTATTTTGTTGGTGTTGAATTTAAATATCAATCAAGTATTTTTTTCTAAGAGGGTATTTTATAATGTGGCGATAGAAGCTGCAATGAAAGTTTGGCAGATTCGATGGGAGAATTCCTCCAAAGGCAGGCAAAAATTTTAATTCTTTCCGAATGTGAAATTGCGAATCTGAGATAACCAGAGTTTTTACTCCTAATTTCTGGACCAGCTAATTCATAAGTGGCCACGGTTACTTCGCTGCCAAGCTCTTCCAGCTTGGCCGGTTAGTAAATAGTCCTACTTGTAAATGCGAGTATATGATTCAGGATACTGATCACATCCTTTGGGAATGTCCAGACTTCAATAACGAACGGGAAAGACGATACGACTATCTGTCAGATCCGTCGGCTCCGTCATGCCGACTTGGTTTCATCTAAATTAAATTATAAGGCCTTCAAGGAATTCACCGCGTCTTATGGAAAAAGAATTGAATCCAATAGATAAAAGCTTTTATTTTCAAATTCACTTATCATTCTGCACACTGTAGTGCAGTGGTCGGCAACCTACTACCCACGGGTAATTGAATTTACCCACTTCGCATTTTGTGTTACCCGCCAAGAAATTATGATAAAATTTTTTTATCAAATTACTTATTTAAAAAGACCAAGGAAGCCACCAAAAACAATATTATATGTGTATTTACACATATATATCATGCAAATATATTATTATATATAAATATATGTATCATTTTATAAAAAAGATTTTTTAAAAGAATAAATCGTAGAAAAATATTTGTACACACTAAGCAAATTTATTTTTCAAAACATTTTTTTGAACCAGTCTCAAAAAAGGTTGCCGACCTAGTCTTGGGTAATTTCTTCTCGGGACATCCCTGACAAAACTTTTAATACGAGTAACGTTTTTACGCTACGGAATACAGATTGTGCGAAACCGTAGTGGGTGGTGGTGGGTACAACGTTGATTACCCTAGGGAATTTGAAAAAAGTGCGGCAAAATACAATCTAGCATGGGGCGGGCAAATGTCTAGTACCGCGGCGCTGGCAAATAGCAAAACTGAGCATTCATACATCTGCCTTATTTGTAGTATTAAATCAGTGCCGGTTTTCCTAAGTTAGTATTTGCTGAGTTTTTTACTATACTTATTGAGCAAAGTATTCTTTTAATTTTGGAAAAGAAAGTTCTTATTGGACGTCAAACCCATTCAAGGGACAATGGGCTTCGATTTAAATATTAAATTCTTGCGCTATCAAGCGAAAACGAAAATAATCCATTCGTTTTATAGTGCTGTTTATTTTACTTTCAAATAATCGTCGGTCGCAACAGACAATCGGCTTCATTAATAATAGATATGACAAAGACATGTATAAAAAATAGATTAAGAAGTCAGAGGTGAGCAATTCAACTGTTAAATGCATTTAGATTAGATTTTTTTGCTTGGACAAATTATTATTGCATATAAAAAATATCACAGATGCTTTATGTACCGAAAGACTTTGGCATTTCTCAAGGTGAAATTTCAGATTGTTCGCATCGTAACTAGTTACGTCAGCAAAGATCCCAAGGAGGGCTTGAATGTGTAAGGCTCTCCAGAATTAGGAATCGCAATACCGGTATAACCGAAACCGTGATCCCGGAATTCATGATGTTTTACCGAAATAGTGGTATAAAAAAAACGAAAATACCGATATTTCGGTTATGAAAATTAACTTAAACCGAATTCTAAATGTATAGAAGATATCACATATCTTAGTAAAATTGTTCACGATGATTTCAAATATTTTAAATCTGCTGAGAGTTGCATCAATTTTGAAAAGTCTCAAAATTAATAACTGTGAATTTATTTTCAATAGTGCGCCTGTGTGGTCGAGTGGTCAACATCGTTGGCTACCGCTACGGAGTGCACGGGCTCGAATTCTAGTACGGGCAGTTTTATAAATTGACTTTTCAATCGATTTATGAATTTCTGTTCAAAGACATGGATGTATGTGAGTCTTGAATTCCCCCCTCCCACCCATCCTATCCTACTAACGGGGCCTATCGAGAGCGATTAGCTAACCACTAATCATGTCCTAGCCCTTTCCTTCTTTTCCTACCCTCCTTGGAAAAAAAGAGACTGAGCAACTGAGTAACTAGCAGTTCTCGTAGAAACATTTCTGTTGAGATAAACTCCACTAGGAGTCCATATGCTCCATATTGGGAGCGGAGATGGTAAAAAAAAATATTTTAAGAAATGGTAAGTTGTGGAATATCACCGTTTTATGATTGTGTTTATTTTATTACTTACCACTGGCTCGCTTTTTATTTCTTACGTATACATTTTATTAGAATACAGTGAAACCTCGATTTTACGTTTTCCAAGGGATCCTGGAAAAAAAACGGTAATTGCGGGAAACGGTGAATGCGGGAAAGTTTCAAATAATAATAAACAAGTAAAATCTTAAAAAAACATTTATTTATTAGTTACTTGTACATACTGTCTTTTATGCTAGTTTGTTTCTTTGTTGTTTGGCACTTTAATCGGAACAAAGACGCCTCAAACTCGCGTACTTTTCTAAGAGCGGATTCATCGATTTCTTTGGAATAGAAAAATAATTTTATTTTTTCGAAGGCCAATAATGCTTGTGTAAATGTCGGAATAGGTTCGGTATTATGGTCTTCGCCATCTTCTTCTTCACTGCTGTCATTAGTTGCATCACATAATGACTCGATTGTTTCAACGCCACAGGTAGCTAGCTCACTGTAAAGCACTGGTACAATTTGGAGGGTAATAAACTACCTTGATGTTCTTAAGAAATTAAGTATCTCGAGGGTGGGCGGCACAATTGTCTATTAGTAGTATTTTACGCCCCTGAGCACTAATTGAGGAATCGAAATTCCTCAAGAAAGCCATAAAAATATCGGTGTTCATCCATGCCTTCTTGTTGGCGTGGTATTTTACGGGAAGTGTTTTTATATTCTTAAAACATCGAGGTTTCAGCGATTTTCCTTCTTCTTCTCAGCTAGCTGAGTTTTAGTTTTCTTTATGGGTGGCGGCATTTTAGTTTCAATTTGGAAAAAAAAATGATACGAGATGTGAGGCAATATTGAACGCAACTGACTTGTACAAATCCAGCTACGCGACCAAAAAGTTTGTATGTACAGGAATAATTATTATCATGAATTTTAAACAATTCTACATTTGCATCATAAACAATAATACGCGTGTGGTGGATTTCAACCCAAAAAAAAATAGCACAAGCGTCCAATGGGTCTAACATGTACAGTGCATTCCAACGTGTCTAGACATAACACCTGCACTCGGCTGTCAAACTTACTTGCTGAGATATGGAGAAATATGCAATAAAAACGGTCAATCAGGATAATATTTGTGACGGGACCAAAATATTTAGACGGTTTATCGAGGAAATCGGTAAATCGGGGAACGGTCAATGCGGGATTATTTAACATTGTTCTTATGGGAGTTTGACGGGACTATAAAAAATAAACGGTCCAGCCGGGAAAACGTATTATGCGAGAACGGTTGATCGAGGTTCCACTGTACCATAATAAGGAATGCTTCACTCAACTGGGATGTTTTGAAAATCCTATTAAGCTAGATTCTATCAATTACACGAATGTTTGTAAATAAGCAATTTATTAATTTGTCTTAATTATATTATTAAATTTGAACCAATTGATTATTTTAAGCAATGAAAATTTAATTCAAAATTTTGAACATCGAATTATCATTCTTGTTAATTAAAAAGTGTGTGATTTTTGAATTCTATTTTCAAATATGCATACAATTGTATTATTAGGTATGCCATTATTGTTTTACTTTATATTGATTCTTGTGCACTTTGATAATCTGTATGACTTTGAATAAGGTACATACATTATATTGTGTTTGTTTTCAGTCTTACGAGAACTCTACGTCATATGTTGCCGGCGTCGTGGAATACTTTCCGAACAGGGATTTATCCATTGTTGACAGGATGGAAACTAATTTAGAAAACTATATGAGTTTTATCTCAATCGCCAAAGCTAGGGTATAAATGATTTTCTTATCTTTCTAATTATTCAACAAATCATCAGCGTGTACTTTTCGAAGATTGTTTGTTTGCCAATTTTAAGCGTTACCTTCAGGAAAGTAGATTATTGTAAATGAGCTTGTTGCTTGTCATTTATTGGGCATCTAATTTTTGCCGATAACTATAGGTTTGAACACCTTCAAACCCAGGGTGATACCTAAGCGGAATAACTTATATCGAAGAGGGAGATGTGCCCGCAGTTGCTAAGAGTTTTTTTTATATTGATAATTAATTGACCATTACAGCCAATGTCAACGTACCAAATATTTTGAACTTGAAAGATCATACGAGCTAAAATCGATGTTTTACGTCACTTGAAATTTATTCAATGAGAATTTACGTCACATACACCTACGCCATAAAACTCAAATAATCTAAATTTTACATTGATACCCCGAAGGCCCCGACCCGTCTGATCGGCAGAGCAAGCTCTATCCAACTACACCAGGGTTTCTCGACGTGGGGGCTCAGAGATTTTTTTTTGGGGGAGCCACAGTACAGTTTAAGGGGTCCACGGGCAAATTTTCTAAAATCCGTAAAAAACTAAAAAAAAAGTCTAGCGATGTTCATTTTGGGAAATCCGTAAATTCTTGGGATTATGGATTCGAAATTATGGGAAGACCTACAAAAAGTTTCGCGTCTTCGTTTCAGTCTCAAAATTCTTTATAACACGTATACTTCAATAGTACAAAACAGGGTATGGGGACCACAGAAAAATAAAGACACTAAAAAATCCTCAAATCTTTTTAAAATCTCCAATACTTTTAACTACTAGTAACATTATTTAAAAATACGGCTATTTATAGATGAGTTTGAGTTGTTACCTCACAATTTTTATATGCCACCAAAGATGGAGTCAAAAATTAAAATAACAGTCCCACAAAATTATGTGAATTGATGGTTTTATTAATATTCACCATTTATCTATTTTATTGCTATTTCAAAAGTAATTTTCCATTCACACTTTGCAGTAAAGTAATATATCTCTGTTTTCAGGCTGTAGATATTCTTGTTTTCCCCGAATCCACGTTCAACCGATATGATGAAGGAACAATCGACGTGTACAAAGGAGTGGCTTTCAATGTTCCTCATGGAAACAAAGGAGTCGTTCCGTGCGACCAACCTATCAAATATAACAAGGTAAAGTTAAATTTTAAAAATTTACAAACTTGGCTTAAAATTGTATAACTTTATAATGTCTTATTCTTGTGTTCAATTATGTGAAACACAAGATTGAAAATTGAAATCAATGTCAGCATGAACTCTGGCAATATTTGAATTTAAAATCCCACGAAATCGACGCTATGTACAGTGGTGGATTATCCCATAAGCGCACGAAGTGCGCGTTTGGGGCCTCCAGTCTTATGGGCCTCAAAATAACATACATTCTATAAAATCCATGTAATATTTTTGGTTCAGTTTTAGTCATTCTTAAAACGGGACCTCCAAGCATGATTGCGCTTAGGGCCTCCCAATTGATTACTCCGTCACTAGCTCTATATTATATAACACAACTTTAAGTTGACTATTTGAATTTAAATATTAGTCGTCAATAATTGTGGGACCATAAAAGAAATTGTTTAAATAAATTGAGTTTCTGGGTATATTTTCTAGTTATTGATCACTGAAAGTATTTTCTACATATATAAATTTACCATATTTTCATTCATAACGATGAATGAAGATTAATTCATAATATATGAATTACAGATGTTGAAGGATATATCTTGCTCAGCCAAAGATCATAAAATCTATATTGTCATAAACGTAGTCGAAAGTGTGGATTGCAATAAAACTACAGACGAATCATGCCCTGATCACGAGTTTTACTTGTACAATACGAATGTTGTTTTCGACAGAAAAGGAACAATTATATCAAGGTAAATTAAACCAAGACATTTTTAAGAATATTAAGGGGGCAAATATGAATAAGATTTTGGACAATTTATAAAAAAAATTATATCGATGTTATAAGATAGCAAAATGGTAGTATAAGAAAATATTATTAAATAAAAATGTACTCTTTTTTTAAGCTTTGCTTTAAGATTGCATCAAAAGATAAACGTTATGGATCAAAAACATCACGGACATTGAAACCTTTGGATGAAACAATTTTTTTAATGTTACATAAAATAACCAGATAAACAAACACAATTTGAGGAAATGTAACAATGGTTGGCTAGACTCATAAGATAACATGTTCATCATTGACTCTCAGTAGATGCAGACTTGAAATTTCACATCTTAACGAAACCCACTTTTGTGCAATGTTTTTTTATGGACTTATTCAAAGAACATCTTACAATAAAATTATGATATAAATTAATATTTTAAATTGAGTATGGTTCTCTTTTATAGATATCGGAAAATAAATTTGTTCGGAGAAGAAGGTTTTACGCCGTCCATTGATAAGGAACTTGGAGTTTTCGACACGGACTTTGGCGTCAGATTTGGCCACTTCATCTGCTTTGATTTGATGTTTCAAACACCAGCTGTGGAAATTCTGAAGAAGGAAAAAGTACGCGATATCATCTTCCCCACCATGTGGTTTTCGGAATTGCCGTTCTTGACAGGTATTTAAATTTCAGTACAATTTTAAAATCCTAATTATATGTATATACTGTGATATACAACTCGATTGCAAGAGAAAGTCTTTTACCTCTTTTGTTTGCCATAACCTTTTATGTTAAAGTTAAACATGTGCAAACTTTCTTTGTTCTATGGTCAAATAATTATCATTTTTCAAATCAAACGATTCAATACAATATATGAATTGAAATAGCTTACAACGTATTTTTTCAAATATTTATTCATAATGAACGACATGAGATTATTATTACTATGGTGATATCAAAATTCTGTGTCAAAATTGGCCATGTATTTGAACTATGATATTTTCAATATTTGCGAAGGTTAATTATGACCACATAGAATTTTTCAAGTTCAGGGCCGTATTACACGTAGTTGGGGTAACTTTTAAGATACTTCCATTAGGAGGCCATATGTTTTACATTGGGAGCGGACATGGATACAAAATATTTATTATCAATTTCGTTTATATGGTTGTAAATTGAAATTAATAACTTTAATCATCGATAAACTTCATAACCACAAAAATGCTATAGCATTGTTTTTTTTCTGTATCAATAATATCCTTGAAGTTTAACGTATCTTAATATTTTTCTTACAGCCGTGCAGATTCAGGAAAGTTGGGCATGGACGCACAACGTGAATTTATTGGCAGCTGGTGCAAATAATCCTAAAATCGGTAGTACTGGTTAGTTTATTATCTTAGTTAAAATTTTATTGTTCATGCAAAACCGTAGAATAATAAGAAGAGACCCGTATTTTAAGCATACATGCTCTGTGTCCAAAGCGTCAATGCTCTGATGCAAAAGGGCCAGGATTAAAAACAGGAGACATATTAATGGATACAAGCTATCAACGCTTATAGAATTTTATCAAACTAGATTGCGCAGAAAAATATTCGAAACCAATGGATCCCCCGATACTATGGCATCCAAACCAGGAGCCTTTTTGTAAACCCTGCATTTCGGTATTGACAATTTTTCCATTTCCGGGGTCCCGGTATAGAACATTTAATGTAAAATCGTGTATAAATTCGGGATTGAGAATTTTTTAATATGAGATTATTCATACAAATTTTTGTCGATTTCAAAAACACAGGAATTTGCGAAATTCCCAAAATGAAACGATGTGAGACCTTTTTTTAGCCCAAGTTTCTCAATCCCGAAATCCCGAGATTAGTACTATCACAATACCGGATTTTGGGATCACAAAATTGGACGGGATCCCAGGATTGGAGGCCCTAACCGAAACCCATTACCCAAAAGAACAGCTAGTTGCTATTAGAAAAAATCCATAATCGAGCTTCTTAATAAAAAGTAATATAATACTGAAGCTATAATATATCGACTGTGGAAAGGAAAAAAGGCGTAACCCACACATATCAAATTTTACAGAAGGCGCAAAAAACGTGTTTTGATGATTTTAGGCCATATGAAAATTATGAATTAAACACAACCTTGAAGTGCACGAAGACTTCTAAGCTGGTGTTTAATTGACATAATCTAATATTAATTAAAGAAATTGTCTAGGAGAAATCTATATTTTAGTCTTTTTTCTTGGTTTTAACTTTTTACAAGGTCATCTTTTTCAAACTTAAAAGCTAAATTTAAATACTAATTCGGCATTTGCAGCTTTCATCCTTTTGATAGAACGTGTATCAAGTTTAATACATTGTGGTTATCGAAAAAAACCTGTTTAGAAAAAACTGTGGGTTACGTCCTTTTTCCTTTCCACAGTCGATATGTAAATCTAGACACAAATCCGGACTACCTTCATCCCCAATTAGACAGGATAATGAGGTTCCACTGTATCATCATAATAATTACTAGTTAAGTTATGAGATCCTATGAACGTGAAACACAACATCAACGATAAAGATTTGGCATGCTAGCTAGATGTTTGCAGTTATGAGAGCTCAGTTTAGATCGCAGCGAAAACTGTAATATGCTATAACAGTGAAAATCTATATTCGCCTGCATGTTATAATATAATATAAGGCATGAGATTTGTTAAATATTTAGTTTGAAATTTACAACCTATAAGTCTTAAATGACTTATATGTAGTTTTTCTGGCATCATAAAAAATATTGAATTAATTAGAGATTAAGCAAATGAAGTAAGTAATAGCCATCATTTTACTCAAAAAAATCTTTCCAAACTGACATATGATATTGTATTCTAGTTTAAGTAACCTTTAAATAAATCGTATTATTCTATCCTCACTGTAAACGCTGAATAATAAATGTTATACTGTTTAAGGAAGTGGTATTTATTCCGGACGAAGGGGGCAATTGATTGCTGTTATGAGAGGAAATTCAACCCGTCAATTGTTGGTGGCAGAAGTGCCCAAAATTCCTGGCACATCTTCCAAAAGGGAAAAGCCAAACATTACAAATATGATCACGAGGCCCAAATTTGATGATGCCGCCAAGATGGACCATCTGTTTTTGAAGAGAGAGAAGATAAACATTTACAAATCTCATTTGCTGGACATGAACGAGACGCAGGTGGTCAGTCTGACTTACGACGATGTGACTTGCGATTTCAAGATCAATATCAATACAAGTTTTGTATCCCAGAACGAGGTAAGTTCGACAAAAGTATTTAATATTCCTCACACAAACCGCTTAAATAACTTGGCGAAATGGAGGAAGCTCGTAAGGCCTCACTTAAAGCTTTTTATTGTTTCCTCAATATTCATGAGATTGTTTCATAACATGAAAAAAACAGCGGCATTAAAATTGACCATGCGTCCGATTTTTAGGTTGTTTATAGTCTCCCCTGGGGGCCACAGCATGTTCCAAGGGAGTCACAGAGAAAAAATAATTTTACAGGAGCCACAGCACAGTTTTATGGGGCCACGGGCAAATCCTGGAAGAGCTAAAAAAACGTCTCGCGTCCTTTCACTTACTTTATAAAATCCGTAAATTCCTTGGTAAAATCTGCCAGCGAGAAAATTTTTGAAGGAATTCAACTTCTCACTTGTCTCGGAAAACTTCTATGTTTATATAAAAACGGGTATGAGGGGCACGGACACATGAGACTCAAAAAGAGCCACGGGCCCAAAAAGGTTGAGAAACTATGGTTTATCCTACTGTCCAGAGCAGAGCTTGAAATAACCTGTTTTTGGAAGGACGACAAACTTACGATTCAAAATCGCGATAAATCAAACAATTAGCCAGGTACTTATAACATAACTAAGATTCAGAAGTATTTGACGAATATTCACTTTATTCTAACTACATTACAACGGAAAAGGTGACAGAATGGAACACTGGGAATGCTTCGTGAGCATTTCTGTTATTTTCATAATAAATAAAGACTATGAAGAAATATTCGTTTTCTTGAATACACATACTATTAACTAAAAATGTCCTGTTTTGAAGGAACAATAAATGGTAACATTGCAATAATTATCGCGCAGCTAACGCCTTAACGACGTTTTTCAAGAACGTTTAAAAAGGTTAGTTTTTAATATTATTTGTATGTTTTGAATCGGTCGAGGAACGCTCTATCTGGATTAGAGGTCTGCACGGGCCAAAATTTTACAAAACTACCCGGTCCGAGCCCGAAAAACTCACGCCCGACCCGGCCCGGGCCCGAGTCTAATGCCGCACTTGTTACCCGAACCCGACCCGAAGCACCGAGAAATTTGAAATCCTCGATTTGGTATACTTTTTCCCCAGATTATCTCCGAAAGTCCTTTTTTTTTTTTAGCTCACCGAGGAATTTGAAATCCTCAATTTGGTATATTTTTCCCAACATTATATCCCAAATTCCAAAGCCCGGCCCGGCCCGAGCCCGACTCTCGATTGCGCTTACCCGCCCGAGCCCGGCCCACGGGCCGGGTCGGGTAAGAGCCCGTGGGCCAGGCCCGGGCCCGTGCAGACCTCTAATCTGGATGTACAAGGTGCACCGGAGACCGATGCATTGTGCCTGGCGTAAAACAACGACGTATTAAAATAACTGACTTAAATTTTTCAACTAAAACATCAGTATTCATATTTTACTTATCACTAACTAAAAATATTTTGTTTTATTGTGTTTTTATTTGCTGATTAAAAACAGCTAATGTAGTTCTATCTTGCACTTTTTTTTATTGTTGAATGTCTAATGAAAGCAAATGCAATAATACCAAGATATCTACATATATTATAATCGCATTTAGTTGTTATTTTTATGATTGCTGTTATTTTATTGCCAGTCAAAATTTTTTAGTTGAAATGGCGAAATTTGTTGAGAGATAGACGTTTCTTTATTCTTAAAAACATGGATAAACCAAATTTGCTTTTGTTTTTTTTTTAGCATGGATCTAATAGCTATAAATACAGAGCTATGGTGTTTGATGGAGTACGTTCATACAGCTTTAAAACTGGAGGAAATATCAATTGCGCAATTGTTGCCTGCACCGATTTTACTATGGCATCTTGCGCTTCGAGGTAAAGTATATATTTTCTTTATTTTTGATTGATTATCATTTGACAGCGCAGGTTTGAGTAAACCCAGTTGAACTATTTTCCTACATAAAGAGACAATTCAATTTTGTTTCTAACTTCCCAATATTCCTTGTATTGGATATTTTTATAAATACGTTTAAAAAGATAATCAGACGCCTATAAAAATACAATAGTTTTTTTTATTAAACATCGACAATGACTCCGTCTTCGACTAAAAAATTGCACCATTTAAATTTTTTTAATATCTGCAAATAAGAAGTAAATTATTTTAGATTCTCTCTAACTCCATCTCCGCAGCCCTTCTAAGCACAGATGGAATGTCAAATGGATTGTTATTGATTTTGTTATAGTTTAATATTTATTTTCAATAAAATAAATAGTGCGTGTTGGTTGAGATGTGAATTTCTATAGATGAAAATAAGAAGGTCACTTTAAATACGTTACTGATTTTCTGTTTATAGAATACAATAAAAAGCAATGTTTAACTCAACTGAAATGTTTTGAAAGTTCTATTAAGGAAAGTTCTATCAATTACAGTGTTTTGTAATTAAACCATTTAATGATTTGTCTTATTTATAGACGTCGCTGAAGACCGCTACACTCCCCTTTTACACTATAGTCGGGACCGTGTAATTGGGGGTAGTGCAATTGGGGTTGTGAATCTCATACAAAATTATGGATTTGGTTTTTTTCCGCGGAACATTCAAAACTAAGATATCCCTTAGTTTTGCAAAAAAAAAAAATAATATGCGGGTCACAGACGACCGTCTAGTAGAAACGACAATGGAATGCGTTCCATTCAACCGTGCAATTGGGGGATTTGCGCCGAATATTTCAAGCCAGCGCGTAATTCGGGGTTGTGTAATTGGGGGTTCCGCTTTATTGTGGTATTGCTACATTTATAAAATAAATATGATTTCTTCACAGATTCTCTGACTATTCATCAGTAAAACAGTCATTTGAAATAATGAGCATTGAAATCAATGCCACAGTCCCAAAACCAGTTTACAATGATACTGTCTTCGCCGACAACATCGTGTACCACCCCGTCACGCTGGACACCAGGATAATGCCGTTAAATCTCGACTTTTTCGACTACACGATCAAAGAAGTTTTCAATTCGACGACCCGTATTATGGTGAAGATGACACTGAACCAGCCCCAGTCGGAAATACTGACGTTCGGAATCATGGGAAGGTCTTTCGGGAAAGACAACTGGCCAGAATCTGCTGCGAACTCCGCATACGCCGGAATATTTAAGACTTTGTTCATGTTATTCCTTGCGTTGATTGGCCTGAAAAAAATCTATTGATTTTTTAAAGAAGATTCATTTAAAAACCAGTGATGATCAAATCACCTTTTTGATTAATTCTGTACAGAAATTTTTAGCACAACATAATTAAAACATACTTATACATACACACTTACTGTACTAAATAGTTTCTCTCACATAACAATGTATGTATATTCTTTTAGTTCTGAAAGCAAATAAAATATTTTTCATATATTTTTATTTACTATATTTTTTTTAATGTATTCGAAACTAAAATCTATTACAGGTATGGCGAACCTTTTTGGGTCCGCGTGCCAAAATTTTTCAAATATTATTTCTCGATTGTGTGGCGTGCCAAAGCAGTATTTTTTTTTTAACAAAATAGAAACAATAACACATATTTTTTTAAACGATTGTCGTTTATCTCGGGAAACATTTGAAAATTATAAAACGGAATAAATAAATAATTCACGGATTCACAGAATCAAAATTTAATTTTTTTAAGCTTAAAAATTTATTTTTTTTAACTTGGAAATCGTTCGCGTGCCATCCAAATTCTCAAACGTGCCACCTCGGGCACGTGTGCCATAGGTTCGCCGTCCTTGCTTTATAAAATTAATAATGTTTAAGCCTTCCGCTTCCTAAGATTTTTTTTACTGACTATACGGGAGACAGTTAAGCCGAGTTTTTTTTATCATTTAGAAAGGTTATACCGGTTATTCAAAACACCTAGTGGCTGCCACAATGCTCTCTCTCTCTGTCTACTTTTTATGGATCGATAAGATAGACGGAATGGATCTTTAAAGATATTACATTAATCCATTGAACAGAAATATACCTTCATTTTTGACGAGACATTAATCGTTATTTATCTAGCCTTTTTTAAAATCCATATCCGCTCCCAAAGTGGAGCATATGGCTTCCGAATGGAGGTTTCTGAACAGAAGTTTTTTTCTTCGAGAACTGTTAGTTACTAGGGCCTCTAATCCCGGGATCCCGGATCCCACAACTTCGGGATTGTGTCAGTACTAATTCCGGGATTTTAGGATTCAGGATAACAAGTGAGAAATAATACGGTACACATGAAGCATTTCCGTGGAAACCGGGAATCCGCTACTTTTTTGTTAGGGCTCGCTAAAAAAATAGCTCACATTTTTTTAATAAAATCTATAAATTCTGTCATCTGTAAATTCCTTGGTTTTTGAAGTCAGCGAGCGAGATAAAAAAAAAACATTTGAAATCAGCCAGCGAGCTAAAAAAACAAGAATATTTTTCACCTTATTTTTAACTTCCTGTATTGTTTATTGTTAACTTAATGCATTGAAAACCACCATGAGTGTTGGATCCCGGTTTTGGTAATACCGGTATTGCCAACCCTACTGGTAAGAACAGAATAATTTTTTTCCAATATTTGGGATCTTGGGAATGGGCGCTTGGTCTATTAAATTTATATTCAGTTATTTATACACCGGGAGCATTGGCTCTACTGTTTGTCGTGTTTTAAAATATTCATATATATTATATATGTATATCAAAAAAACAAAAACACACATGTATATCATCCTCATCGATGGCTTGAGTGAGAGTTGAGAGTTGACAAGCTTAAGTATAATTTACCGTGACGTTAATATTTTTTGCTCAATCAATAAACATCAACATCAATTGAACGTCTTTCAGATATCGAGAGCCTGCTGGTCTTAAACCTGTTGCTGATTCAGTATGCATATGTTCTAGTGAAGTGTTTCCCAAAGTAGAGTACGCGTACCCCCTCGGAAATGGGAAGGGTGGGGATACGCGCTGCACCGGGCTTTGGCTGTGCCTGATTACAAAGAGATTTACAAGCAGCTTACGTTTTATCGATTAAAAAGAGAGAACAATAATAAAAAAAAACTTCGTTACTAATTATTACTTATTATTGTTCGAGTATAAAGAGTATAACAATATAAAAGAATAAAGGCTTTGTATCGATACCAAAGATCAAAATTAACAACCATGGAACCAAATAATGTCGTCCTGTCATCTCAACATAAACAATTTCATTTATTTATAATATTTATTTTTTTTCAATTATTTTTTATTATGAATGATTTTTTTTTTGTCTATGTACTAAGAAAGGAAAAAATGGGTCTCGGTGTTACGAAAATTATAGAAAGGGTACACATATGTCGGATGTTTGAGAAACACTGATCTAGTGTGACCAATAAATAAATTATCATAAAATTCATTACTGTCAGTATGTTTTCGTGATCAGTTGTCAATGGACGTTCATTATAGTAGAAATTAAAAGAAAACAGACGATTATATTTTTAGTTTATAACATTATTATTATTTGTTTATTAAATTTACATAATGCATCTTTTATTTTTATTACTGGTCCATGTCTTTTTGGCATGCAGTATGGCAGAAATACAGGTAAGTTTTTTTTTTCATTAAATGTATATTAAATTATTGATACAATGTAAACTAGGGCTTATACAAAAACCGGTTTTCAAATGTTAATATTGTTCGAAAACCGGATAAGTTTTTCAAAAAATGGATAGTTCAATTAAAATAGCGAGAAAAGGTTCATTTTTTTAAATGTTGTTTATTTATATACATAATAATACACAACAAGAAATCATTTGGTGTTACTCTTCAGAAAATATTTTATAAGAAAACACAAAGCGTCCACTGATCGCTTTGTAACAAAATTTCCTGATATCGAAAATACACTTTCGCTGGGTAATGATGTGGGGCATATGGTCTTTAAGCCATCAAATAAAAGATCAAAATTTATAGACTCGTTTAAGGAAAATTCGGCACGAAGTTGAAAAACCGGTTTTCGAATGTCACAAATTTAGTTAAAAACCCGGTTTTTGTAAACCAACAACCTCTAATGTAAACGTCATTCTTGGGTTTTTTTTGTCGCGTGCGCAAGTATAAATCCGTGCCCTTGTACAGAAAATTCATTTTAAATTGATTTGTCGATCGATTCTTGCCGATTTTTTTTATATCAGATACACTGATGATATTTTCATTTCGCTTTTGTTTCAGCCAAACGAAAACAATAACGCAATTAGTTGGTTAGAAACGAGTAAGGTCAGTGACCGACGACTTTATAATAAATAACATCGGACTCCTGGACTTTCTTTGTTTCAATAAATGATATTTAATATGTATATGTATCACTCGTTAACAAAATTTTCAGTAATTGGAGAACGACTCTTTAAATCGAACATTAGCGAGTTTTACGCACAGACGCTTTTACATACGATTAGTGTTTGCTAGGGCTTGTCGGTTTTGAAAACCCGGTTTTCAAGCAAAATTTCCGAATATATTTTATTTTTTAGTATTTTATTCAGTTAATTTTTTTTTTTAAACTGAAACTGCCTTGTCAGTGAATATGTTAAAAAATATCATATTAAAAAACAGATATCAATAAATGTGTTAAAAATATTGCATTTTGGTTTATTTTGAAAATATTTTTGATGTGTATTTTTACTCAAATACAGTTCTTGATTACGATGTAGCATGTAGGTATATTACTCCACCCCCTAAAAGTAACACTGAAAAAAAATATTTTAAATGTTTGTAACAAAGTTTCTAAAAAATTCCATTTTTCGAAAATCCGAAAAGCCGAGTATTAAAATATGTAAGAATTCGAAAACTGATTTTTTCAAAAGTCAGTTTTGCACAAGCCCTAGTGCAGGGATGGCGAAGCTTTTTCGCAAGTGGATCAAATTTGATTTAAAAAAAAAAAAAAAATCATGTCGCGGGTCACATAGATTGAATAATTAAGGCTTTAAATAAAAACAATCATTTCTAAAAGTTCAAGCGGGTTAGATAATTTACCACGCGGGTCACGCAGTGACCCGCGTGATAGCAGATATGCAGGTACTTACTACAGTGGAGTAGGAAGGGGTACTACCGCCCCCAATATGTTCTCTAATTTTGTTTTTAAATCACTTCAACTATTTATAAACTATGAATGTGGAGTTTTTACCATAGGTGGCTTAATTTTGTTATGTATAAATATAATTTCTCGCAAAATATTGTATTTATTTTTGAAAATGCCGTCCCCAAAAATGTGCCTCCGGCGGTACGCCCCTGCCACACCTCCCTTGCCACGCTTCTGGCTAACTAGTTGCGGCGATGTCGAACATCGTGGAAAATTGTTGATAACAAATAAGTGAAAAGTAATATCTGATAAAATATGATTTTACACTTTGGACTTTCCTTATTTGTCAAACCCAGATGATCGTTTAAAAAAGCACAAAAACAAAGCACTCTACTACCAGTACTCAAGTAGTTGATGGGTCCTCTTGGACTTTCTTCCAAATCGATACGTAACACGGTCGAGTGTGTTGAATTCTGGAAACTTTTAAGCATTCATTTGTAATCAATTGAAAGATTTGTGTCTAAAAACATGGATGTCTGCAATATTGTAGAATTTCAACTGAAAGTGGTTAATGAAATTTTAATATGAAATTTAAACCGTTCAAGCTAGCAGGGTTGTGGAGTCGCAGTTGGGAAAAAAACTATCAATGCGAAATCCTTTTTTATTTTTTGTACAGACAAATCGTGACGCCACTGCATGCTACTAAGCCTAAAAAATATTAGAGATCTCTTACTCAGCACATTAATAAAAAAACAAACTCTTAATAAAAAAACAGTATTTCAAGATAAAAGAAGGAATCGTTTATAAATTCTTTATCAAGATATGAGATAAAATACTGATATGAGGAATTCACACCCCCGTTCACCTAGGACAGGGATGGCGAACCTACGGCACGCGTGCCCGAGGTGGCACGCTTGATAATTTGGATGGCACGCAAACAATTTCCAAGCTCAAAAAAAATATTTTTTATCTTTAAAAAATTAAAATTTTGATTAAATAATCCGTGAAATATTAATTTATTCAGTTTTATTAATTTTTAAATGTTTCCAAAGATAAGCAACAATCGTTCAAAATATCATTTTTTATTTTTATCTATTTTCTTTTAAAAAAAATACTACTTGGGCACGCCACACAGTCGACAAATAATATTGGAGAATTTTTGGCACGCGGACCCAAAAAGGTTCGCCATCCCTGACCTAGGAAGTTGTAAGTAGATACTAAAGGTCTGCACGGGCCGAAATTTTATGAAATTAGCCGATCCGAGCCCGATTGTTGGTGCCACAATTGTTATATATTACACGAAGACATGATATTTTCATCTACAGTTTTGTTATGAAAATTTTGCCGCACGGCTCTGACTCATGTTCCGAAAATATTTTTGCTTGCGATTCATAATATTTTACATCAAAATTCATTGAGATTTTGTTTTGGTAAATAACAATTGACTTCAATGACATTTAAATTTCATATCACAATTATATATATATATTAATTAGTTTTTGGAAAAATTTTCAAGCTAGCGTACAATGTAGCCATTTTAAGTATTAGGTACACGTAATTTAACATTTTTGGCAAATTTATATTTTACCCAAATATTTAGCACATGCGACTAGCACTTAGAACTGGCAACACAAAGCGAAGTGAACTTGACAATTTTGTGTGATAAATAATTAATACTAAAAAAATAGTTTTATTTTGACAGATTTCTCGTAATTTGTTGACTGTCATGGTGATTAATATCAACTTACATATAAAGAATGTCATCCATTATGTACGAGAATATAATTCAACCCAAGACATTATTCCTTGCATTTTTTCTTATTTTGCAAAATATGGACTCTCATAACAATAAGCCGGTGATTTTTAGTGTAAGTAATAATAATAATTTTGCTAGAGATGTACTAAATTAGTGATGCGCTTGAATTGCTTTGCGTGGTACTTGTTTATGACACTAAGTTTTCAATACATACATTATAACAATATAATTGACGCTATTGCAACTAATAGAGGTTTGAATGGGCCGAATTTTGATTACCCGGTCCCGGCCAACTCAGGCCCGGCTACTAAACATCACACTTGTTATCTGAACAAACGTAAATTTATTAGAATTTATATTTTTCAGCTCACAAATAAACAGGTGTTTTTTTTAATTTAAAAAATATTTACCATATTTTTTTATACAGCTATAAATCATAAAAATACACAAAAAAATGCATGGTTTTTACCACATTAAATTCTTTCAGTAAAAAAAACGATAGAATCAATACCATCACTACTTAGGTGGAAACATACTGCCGACACTCGACGCGACGCGACGGTTACATACAATACAATGGCAAATATGTAGCTATGATCTCGTCCAACACGCTTACGTGGCGTCGGGTGTCGGCAGTATGTTTCCACCGTTAGGCTGGTTCATAAGCAGCGGTGGGATCCCAATATGTTATCAAGGATAATTTCGAAACTATTTACGTTGTTTCGGGGAAAGAGCGTATTTTATTATTCACTCATAGAATTAATTTTAACATCATAAATAATATCTATGTATGTTAAAAAATTAACATTTAACATTGAAATTTTAAAAAGCTTTCCTTATGTTACAAAATAAATTTAAACCATCAACAGAAATTGCAGTTAATTACTGATTTAATTTGTGTAAACTATTTTTCTTTATAAATTATAAATAAAACAAGGGGTTTAATGGCCTGAATGAAATGTTCAAGATTTTAAAATGTAACCCTTATTTCGAAAACGTTGCGTTAAATAAATTGATTTTGTCTCTAAATTTATATATAAAATTGGTGATAATAATTTTATATTATATGTATGAATTTCACTTGATATCAAAGATGAGGGGCTCGAATTACTGAGGTTCTACAAAATAATTTATATTTAAAAAAAAAAGCGGTCCTGATCTTATTAAATATAAGTGGGAATTAATACTAATTTGTATTTTATTTTTTGAATATAATGATGCCTTTTCACCAAGTATTGACAGCGAACACCCTAAAAGTAAAATAATTTATAGATTTTTTAATTGTAACTAAACACTTACTAATTTTAGGTGGATGTTAATTCTTCTTATCTGGCTGGAGTTGTAGAATATCATCCAAACAATGATCTTAAAAAAACCGAGGACATAATGAATGATAATTTGGAAAAATATCTAGAATTCATCCACATGGCCAAAAATAAGGTAAAGCATTCTTCTTGTCTATACATAATTTTTATGTGAACTTCGTTTTCGTAACTTTACAAGGTAGAGGAGTATGATAAAAACTGTTTTCATTATCTGCTGGAAACTGTTTTATTGACATGTTCACTGCGAATAAAAACATGAATGGCACGCTAAGAAATTCTGAAACAACATGGTACACTTTGACAACGATAGACACTAATGCACCTGAAACGACCTAGCAATACAAATTTTGTGGTAGTACTGACCTGATGGGACGTGCTGATTTTGTATATTTCGAACAGCGATGCGGTACTATGGGTATTTTATTTGATTATGCCTTTTTAAAAATTTGTGTGTATCATTATATGGTGAGAACAACGTTAGAGAAACACATTGTTTGTACCATGTATGAACATAGCAGTCAATGTGTTAAAGGCTATAGTAAATTCAGTGGGCTCGTAGCCAAATGGTCAACATGTGCCAACAGTGGTTCTCTTCGGTCGCTGTGACGACAAGCTTGAAACCCTTCTTTGAATTGATTGCAGATTTGTGCTAAGAAGGCATTGGTGTATGTGATTTCTAAAATTCTTTCCCACCCATCTGATCTGTGTTTTTCCTTCCGTGTATCATTATAGCAAGACCTCATCTAACACATTTGGGTAAAGTGACAGCCTGCAGCTGTTGTCTATGGTATTTATCATTTTTTGCAACTTTAGCAAAATGAGTGACAGACCCAGTAAATAAAATGTTGATCACGTGGAAAGGAAAGGATCGACCAACACTCAAATCATGAACAGTGTTTCAGGAATGAACGATATGAAGCATAGAAGCTGAAAAAATTAATTATATCTTGTATTTGACTTTTTCCTTTCAACGCTGCTCTAAATCAGTGCTTCCCAACCTTTTTCGTTCTTACTGACGAATTCGAAATACTCAATTTGCTATACTTTTCCCCCGGAATCAAAATTTCTCAATCCTGCATTCCCGCGGCGGCCCCTAAAGAAATTACGCGGCCCCCAATATGGGAAGCACCGATTTGACAGACTTAAATATATGGATATTTATACTCTCTACTGAATTTCGTGGCCCCCGCGAGAAATCCTACGGCCCCCCGGGGGGCCGCGGCCCACAGGTTGGGAAGAACTGCTCTAAATAACCAGGTCGCTTTATATTTGAGACCACAATATATTCGCCTAATACGCATGTATAATAATTTTACTAACATAAATGATTTCCAGATTAGTTTTTGCATGAATACAAGCCTACTATTTTAGTGTCCTGACATCTTCTCCGAGTAATATAATCTTAATTGGGTATGATATGCTAAATTAAAGCGACATTGCCTAGGGAATACGAATATACATACTCATCCATGTTATGTGTATGACTGTTGCTCAACATTTTATTTGAATTTGTTTCAGTCCGTTGATATTCTGGTATTCCCTGAAGCAACATTTAACAGACATTGGCAGAAGACTGCAGACTTCAATGCACCCATGGCCTTCGTAGTACCCAATGAAACTGAGAAAATAGTTGCATGTGAAGATCCCAAGAGATATCACAAAGTAAGTATCTACCATAGAAGTGCATGAATAAAAATATTTTTTAATAATCTTGTATTAATTATGTAATTTACAATCAACACTTTACTTAACGTAAAAATTTCGCAGTATTGGTACCCAAATACTGGCAATATTTGATAAATATCGGCAAATTTAGATTTTTTAATTAAAATTTCCGTAACTTTTGAATGTGTCAATCTGTTTCAATGAAATTTTCATGCCATATTAAAAATACAACAATGCATCGTTTTTTGCTATTTACTCGTCAATCGTCAACCATTGGTTAGCGTTCTAAAAAAGTTAACCCTCCAAAGACGAGCATGACCATATGGTCACAGTAAACCCTGCTGTCTATCAATCCCACTATTCATCCTTTTCTACCTGAATATCCGTTGCGTTCACTCAATTTTGGTTAAAAATGATATAGACTTAAGCTAATCATCAGCCACGGGGACAGAAACAACTACCAAAAGCACATACGATTTTTTAAATTTCCTTTTTTTTTAATTATTAACACTACTTTTACTAATACATTTGTGTTGAAATTATGTTGATCTAAGAAGGTGAATTGTAAATATTTAAAAAATTTCACATTTAGCTATATTTCAACCCCTAATGTTTGTGTGACCATTCAGTCACGCTCTTCCTTACTACTGTCCTTACACAATATTACACGCTAATATAAGGATTAGCATGCCCATATAGTCATGCATCATTTCTAAACAAAGACTTTATGTTTTTTGGTTATTTTTTTTTGCTAAAAATAAAAGTTCTCAGTGACTTCAATATAGCTTTAAAGTATTTTTTTATTGAAAAAAAAACTCGTCCTTGGAGGGTTAAGTACCTATATAGTTAATTACACTTTTGGTAATTTTTTTTTTATAATTTAGAATTTTGACTGAAGGTGCTTGATGGAAATTTATCTTTAGATTAGAATTATTTTCATAATGTACGTTTCCATCATAATTTTGGCCGAACACGACCCAGGGTTCGCCTCTCGGCATCTCTCTCGGTACCGGAAGATGCCGAGAGGCGAAACCCGGGTCGTGTTCAGCCAAAATTATAATGGAAACGTACATTATGAAAGTAATTCTAATCTAATTCTTTTTTTGTTTTGTTTCGTATTGCATATTTTACAAGAAACTGCTGATTGTTATATAGTAACGTCAGCGTATATGATATATATATAAATGTGTAATATGGGTGATAGCTGTACAAAAGATGAAAATACAATAATACAAATATTTACTTGAAACCAGTGCTTCCCAACCTTTTTCATGCTACGGCCCCCTAAATCTGAAAAAATGTTCACAAATAAATATTTGTACTTTCTACTGATAATTTTCTACAAAATCTGCAGACCCCAGGTTGGGAAGCTCTGCTTTAAACAAATGAAATATGACAGCAATCCAAAGTTTAACACGGAAGTAGTGAAGTCTATTGTATGTTTTTTTTTTGTTTTTAATTACTTAACTTAATTATTTAACTAATTAGTAGAATATATTTTATTCGACATTCGACATATTTCTCAGTCACTGGATAATAAATAAAGTAGATCTCACCGAGAATAATTGTTCTCGAGAAGTTAATTTTTTTCACAAATTCACTATCTTGTAATTCATAATAAATTATGTATAGTACATAATAAAGTTTGAAATAAACTCAAAAAATGTTGTTTTATGATTATATAAGACCAAGGGCAAAATAAATCACTCCATAGCAATTTACGATGTCGACATGACAATTTACGATGTCGAGGTGATTATTGGTTTCCCTTTTTTATGTGATGGGGCAACATTCCACATTAAGTGAGATACTGCATCGAAGGGTGTAAATAACTTTTTAATGACATCCGGTTTGTGTCTAGTTATATTATAAGTGTTTAATTTAAAAGATTTGACAGAGTCCAACTACAGTAAATATATTTTCATAACACTTAAGATAAACCATTAATAATGACAAGGTACGCTGACTACACATAGAATATAAATTTTAGGGGGGAATAAATGTGTTATCTATATGCATTTGTTTTAATACCTACCCAACTTTAAAATACCACTTCTGTTAGTAAAATATTTGAAATCACACTCACCAGTCCATATATAACACAATAGTAATTACTCATTTTATTTTAAACAGGGCTGTGGAGTCGGAGTCACAGAGTGGCGGTATTTTGGCTGGAGTCGTGAAAAATGAGCGGCTCGATTTTTTTTTGAGAAATATATTTAATGATGTTTATTTAACCAGTATAGTCGAAAGTGTTAACATTTCATGCTTGGCTGACTAAAGATGATCTGATGGTATACATATATATATAAATTCAAATTAAATTATTTAAAAAAATCCTCGGGGTTGGAGTCGGAGTCGTTAATTATTTTAAAGCTGGAGTCAGATTCGTCTTTTTTCACGTGACTCCACAGCCCTGATTTTAAATGTTAAATACAATGCAATATGACTATACATCATCGTAAAAAATAACAATTTAAGCAACTAATCTTTTACGTGGTATGCAAAAAAAACAATCGCCGATATGCAAGGGATTTTCACACTCTGCACATAAAAGGTGTTTGTTTTCTAAGTTTATGGGAGGTACACACAGGTTTAAAATAAGTTCTCTAATATATTTGTATTATGTATGTATCCAATAAAATAACCCTACCAGAGTTCTACTTAACCCATATTTAAGCAAGTCCAGCATTCTACCCATCATTAAAAAGCCTTACTTTACATGTTAGGACAATAATCAATCATTATATTTATCATTCCTTAAGGCTTAGTCTTTTGCAGATGCTTACAGATATATCCTGTGCTGCTAAGGATCGTCAAATTTACATTGTCATCAATGTTGCAGAACGAGTAAACTGCAACAGTACCACCAATGATAACTGCCCATCAAAAGGATTCTTTCTATTCAACTCGAATGTTGTTTTTGACAGAAAGGGAGCCATTATATCCAAGTAATGTGTGAATAATTTCAATACTCCTAACTACTATGTGTGTTCTAGGATTTTTTTTAAATATTAATTACAGTGAAACCCCAATTCTACGTTATCCAAGGGACCGTAATAAATCAATGAATAATGCAGGAAACCGATAATGCGGGAAATCTTAGTTAAGTTTTCTTCATTTAGGCATTTTAGGCAAAAAATGAAAATAGCGAGAATGGAAGATCGTGGTTCCACTGAAAAAACGCGAAATGAGATGCGAGGCAAGACTATTTATGAGAAATATTCAACGAAAATGGTCAATCAAGATAATATTTGTGACGGAACCAAAATATTTAAACGATAGATCGAGGAAAATGGTAAATCGGGGAACGATTAATGCGGGACTTGCTTGGTGTCTTCACGCTTGGTTGTGGGGCTTTCTGGATTACTCCAATTGCCCTTTCAGCTGGTGTTGGGGTATTGATTTTTTTTTTTTTTTTTTTTTTTTTTTTCCCCTTACGTGTTTGGCCCTGTCCCGCTGTTTTGGATACAGAGGTGGGACAGGGTGGTCTGTGGTTATTAATATATTTATATATATATAAATATATATATATTTTTTTTTTTTTTTTTTGATACAGAAATACATTACTACACAATTACATTACATTACATTACAGAACATTACATTACAACACATACTACTGTGACTTTACATACATTCATACCTACATACATGCATACATACATTGGGGGTTCATTCATGCCTAATAACAGGAGAAACAGAAAAATAGAGAACATTCAATATAGAACATACAACATAAAAGATTTACAGCAATTACACAACTACGACATATACATTGTTACATACATTCATATCTCCATACATACATTCATATATCCATACATACGTTCATATATCCATACATTGGAGTTTCATTCATACTTAATACAGAAGTAAAAATATACAGTGGGCTAGTCCCTTCCTTTGTCGTACCTTACATTACACGTGTAGGAGATGGGTGGAAGGAAATTCGTGTCGGTTGTGGCGAACAGGCGTGTGGATAGGGATCGTGTGGGAATTAGGGTGGTTTGAGAAGGAGAACCTTCCTTGGCCGTGGTATGTCTGTATGTGGGTATG